>OY744483.1:275396502-275456263 GCA_963556165.1 Tipula helvola
AATTCAATTTTCTTCGGGTTTTTCCGGAAGTTTCCTAGTTTTCCACTCAGATTTTCCAATTTTTCTCCTCTACAAAACATCTGGTTTTTACCATCTGGTTAGCTACGCGCCAAATCCTATACAAAAACATAATTTTTCGATTTACCGAATTTTCCGACTTTTCCGAAGGATTTTCCCAAAATTTTCTTTCGTAAAAACCATGTCCTGGCAATTTTAAACCCAATAGAAAAAGATTGAGCCTAATCCGTCATCAAAACATACAAACAATTCAAAATTTCATTGAAAAAAAATTCAATTTTCTTCGGGTTTTTCCGGAAGTTTCCGAGTTTTCCACTTCGATTTTCCAATTTTTCACTTCTTAAAGACAATCTGGTTTGGATGCGCGTTAAATCTCGTACAAAAACATAATTTTTTGATTTGCCGAATTTTCCGACTTTTCCAAAGGATTTTCCAAAAATTTTCTTTTGTAAGAACCATCTCCTGGCAATTTCAAACACAATAAAAAAAGATTAAGCCCAATCGGTCATCAAAACATACAAAAAATTCAAAATTTCATTGAAAAAAAAATTCAATTTTCTTCGGGTTTTTCCGGAAGTTTCCGAGTTTTCCACTCAGATTTTCCAATTTTTCTCTTCTACAAAACATCTGGTTTTTACCATCTGATTAGCTACGCGCCAAATCCTATACAAAAACATAATTTTTCGATTTGCTGAATTTTCCGACTTTTCCGAAGGATTTTCCCAAAATTTTCTTTCGTAAGAACCATCTCCTGGCAATTTCAAACATAATAGAAAAAGATTGAGCCAAATCGGTTGAGCCGTTCTCAACTGATGTGCGCACATACATTTTTTACACCATTTTTCGGATCCAATGTAAAACATTCCAAAATCAACAACTACTAATAAATTAAAAATTAATTAAAAAAACATTGTCCAGCGGATAAAATTGTGAATCTAAACCATTCCCAGATCCCCTTGAACACACACAAAAAATTTCATCAAAATCGGTCCAGTCGTTTAAGAGAAGTTCAGTGACATACACACTCACAGAAGAATTATATATATAAAGATAGATACACATTTGTGATTTAAAGTTGTGTAATTTAATATGAATTTTTATATTGAAAGGTAGAATACACATTCGTTTAAGGGTCTTATTACGTGCATAGACAAGGATGAATACAGCTGGTGGGGGATAGGGAACGTTAAAGTCGACTTCCCTTTAAAATTAATTAATTCTCCGTCAAACTAAAATACTTTCCGTAAGTTCTATTCTCAATAAGACCCTTAATATTTACTATTAATTTAAGCATGTTTTGAGAAAATTGCATCAAAGCTAGAGAATTTATGATTTTGTTCTCAAATTAAGAGTTAGGCCCTTTTCCAATTACCGACTTATTTGTTTTCACCGACTTATTTAAATAAGTCTGCTGATGAGGTGATTTATTTTCTATCTCTTTCTTTCATAAAAAAACTTATTTGGTTTCATATAAAGATAAACTATACAGTTCTGTTACATGTAAACATTAAAATTCTATCATTCATAATATTTTGTCTTGTCTTTCATACGTAAATTTTAAAATGAAAAGAAAGCAGTGTAATACGCGATGTAATGGAGCAATATTTCAACCCTGGATATAAGTAGCTAAAAGAAATACTTTAAATTAAAGACATAAACACAGACACAAATTTTTGTCATCATCAGCTGTCAAAATAAGTCAGCAAAATTAATTGGAATGACTTTACCGACTTATTCAGTTTGAAATAAGTCGGTAATTGGAAAAGGGCCTAGGGCTCGGTCCGCACATTTAGTATTAAGTTTAGGTTATCGTCCAGGGTATATCTCTAACTACTTATCACGCCTTTGATCTGCCATGTACGGGTATGGAATTCAGGTGTGGTAGTACGGGTAGTCAGTGGATATACTACAAAAACACGAAACGGAACACATCAGCGGGCGAGCTGTTGTCTCATGTGAAACTGGTCAAAATATTTCTGCCAGAGGCATGGAAATTTGTTCAAGACCAATCCATCAAGTTAACTTTCTACACACGCGGTCTAGCTCTTCTCAATGGGAATGGATCCGGATTGCGAGGAATTGTAGTTTTGTGCTTGATGAAGGGCGCGGGTAAACCCAAATAGGCTGTGTGGTCTGTGTTCGCCATAGCAGTGAGACTCACTCGTGTAGAGTTGGAATTCCACTGCGCGATTGGAAATCAGCCAACAGTTCTAACAATTAGAAATTCCAATCCTTCATTCCTTTCCTTTTTGATCTGTCTCGGTGATACGACATCACTATTCCAGCATGAATGGAACGTATTTCATATTTTAGGTTAGATTAGTTAGTTTAAAGTTCTATTTTCTTTAGTTTAGGTTTTTATAGAGAATAATGGGTATAGAGTTACTAGGAGAGGATGAGCTTCTGGTAGAATTAGAGGTGCGAAGGTTATTAGACTCGCGAAAGAGAGTATTATTAACAACTGAACTTAAGAAGGCTTTGATAAGAAAGCTCAATGTTGCTGGTATACCCCTGAAGCCTCATAAGGCGGCAGTATTGCGACCAGAGCGAGAGATCGCAATCTGCCAGATGAAGCTATGGATGGTACAGAGCCACTTATTTGGAAAACTATGGACCGGTAAGTCGGTGGCTGATCCAAAGATAAAACCCAGACTAATACATGTCCAGGGGAGGGTTGACCGTAGTGCAGCATGCCCAGCACTCCGAGCGCAGTACACGAGCGTGTGTATCGCTTTGAAGATATTCCGGCAGATGGTTGTTGATTTGGATAAAGGCTTGAGTTCACCAAGTGATGTGGCTACCACACTAAACCGGGTGGTCATAAAAATCGAACAACCCATGGGCGAAAGACCAGTGTGGGAAATAGAAGAGATGAGGGCTCTGCGAGTTAAATCCAAGCAGCCGGAGGAACAGAGAGTATACATACGTTGAAGAACAGGAATTAGTGCCCGATGAAGCGGAAGCTGAGGAAGTTGAAATTGAGCAAGAAAAATGGGAGCCAGAATATGTGGAAGAATTCCAAAAAGAAGATCTGACACAAGAGAATAAAGAAGTTCAGGTAGAAGAGCTAACTCGTAATGATACCGAAGAGGAATCCACCGAAATGGAGCCCATGATGGTTTCCGTTTCATTGCCAAGTACCAACAAAAATTCTCTGGCGCAAGCGGGTTATTCGGTATCTGAGCCATCAGGGTGTACATGCTCCTCTGCTGAAGAAAACCGCGTTGTGTTGTGCAAATTGCATATTGAGATAAGAGGTAAGCCCAGCACTAAAACCCGAGGCAAATTCAGGGGGGTGTCAGGTAAGCGCGCGCGCAAACCACGGCTGCGGCGCAAACCGAAGGTGCGACGCTGGTTGAGGAAACCGTGCAGCACCATTTGCATAATGGTACACATTTAAAGAGGGGTACGGGTGTGTGCAACCCGAAGCAAAACAACGGATCTACCAGGTGTTTTGGATTTACGGTTAGAGTATGAGGTGTTGGCCAGGTCTAATCGGCGACTGGTTTCAGAAAAAATATAATTTCTCCGCAGTTACCAGTTTACCTTTACAACACCTATTATTTTGTTAACGGGTGGTGTAAAAGTAAAGTGAAGGCTGGGTTGTTTCTGGTGTATCGCCATAAACCAAGAAACACCAGTATTTAGTATTAAAAATTTGTTAGGTTTAGCAATTAGTAGGGGTTAGATAGGGAGTAGATCAAAATAACATAAAATAGAAAATAGAGTAGGGATACTAATCTAGGTAATAAGTTAGTCCGTTTTCATAGCCAAGGTTGAACGTATGTCGTTTTGAAAGTCAAGAAGCGGTAGGGATAATATCTTTGTGGTGCTGTAGATGAGGTATCAGCAGCTTGAAGAACTACAAACCAAATCTCTACATATGAACCTGCTCAGATGACCACCAACCCATATTTTAGAGATAATCACCAACTAAGTCTGGAAGCAACCATAGCGGAAACAATAGCAGTGCTTCAAGTCCAAGCAACGAATAAGATCACGGACTAATCACGCCGAATTCGCGGTCAAGGAACTTCTACCAACCTTTTATATCACGATGTCCAAAGAAATACGCGAGGCGAATATCAACGTAATGGTAGACATATGGTAGTAGGGACAACACGAAAGCTAGCAATTCCAAGTCAGTCACAACGAACGCAAGTATGAGCACAATTAATGGGCACTACGAATGAGTACGACTAAGCTTCGAGTTAAATATGCCATTGGTGACAGCCATATGTATAAAAAGACATCCCATCCGAACAATACTCCAGGATGAAATGCTACATACGTACAACAAGTATATCTCAAAGGAATATGTACAGCAGATATTGATAACCGAGGAGGTGCTAAAACATGTGAGGGACGAGCAGCTGAACAAGGCCAGATATGACTCACAATAACATAAACCAGTCTAGTCGATCACATGTATAACATCGTTCGGCTAAGGAAACGTTATATAAAGAAGATCCGAAGCATCATCAGTAACAATAGATTACGACACCTCACTTTACCGGGAAGTGCGTTGTTGAAGTTAGAGTCGGCGGACAATACATCATATGCGGCCGTTTTTTTAAATTAATCTGAGCAGTCTGCCATACGAGAGTCAGTGCTGCGCAAAAATGATCGAAGCAGTCAACCACCAACATAACCTACTGCACAAGCAGCTCCCTCATTCCAGTCGTGATCTTACTCGTTGTTTGGTAGAAGCGACAATAGCTGGCACAGTTGCTCTACAATCATAGTCGGAATCAACCAGCCAACCTACGTTCGTCCAGCAACCACAAACATCCCTCCGCAGGAGTTGTAGTGTATGATTGTATTTTTTTTAAAAGGAGTGAGGTTAGTTGAAACCTTACACTGATAGCAAGGTACCAATCTTAGATAAAAGTAAAGCGTAGTTAGATAGGGGTAAATTCAGAATTAGTAAAAAAGGCACCATTTAATTTAAAATTTTCTGGTATATATTGATGAATGCACGCTGTGGAATTTCTTCCGGCATAAAAAGGTCTATCGTTTCCCAACTGCCACAGCTTCTCCACGAAAAAAACAATTTAGTGCGTTTATTCAAAACTGTAATTGACGTGATGCCATCTGATACACACAAGATTATTATTCATGCTTGCAAAACGTCTGCTGGAGAAGATTTGAGATGATTCAACATTCCAACTATAGACGAAGTGGCAATTGTTATAGTCGGAGATCAATTCCAACCTAAAGTTATTGTTCCTCATCAGACAAACGATCAATTTACAAAACTTGCAGAAACTCATCGATGCCTTGTAATATCCAATTATTTTTTGGGATGGCACGATGGACATCACTTCAACGTTACGATGATAAATTCAGTCAGTGGCAAAGAAACAAATAAGGAATGCAGCGCAATGAACTATTATTCATACCGATTAGGGATTCGATATAATGAAGGCAACCACTGAAGAATACACAAGGAAGGAAATTTACAAGGAAGCGTTGATAATGATTGAAGATGTGTGCTTAAAAATCGCGAACAAAGCTCTAAATCAATTGGGAATGCCATCACCGAATCGATCTGCTGCTACTCCATTCGATGTAGAATTGCGCCGTGGACAAAATTACAACACCGGTGATCTTTTGTCGAACGCTTGAGCAAAAGGGTATTTACGATCAAATAATGCAAACTGGCAATAATGGAGTTGGAGAAATCTTCTTCTTAGATGCGCCAGAAGGAACTGGTAAAACGTTCTTAATTAGATTGATTCTAGCAGCAATTCAATCCCAAAATGGGGATCATCCGGCATGAGAAAAATATTGCAGAACTGCAAACTTATTGTTTGCGATGAATGCACAATTGCACACAAAAAATCGCTCTTGGTGGATCATTGCAAGATTTCCGTGGAAATATCAGACCATTTGGGAACACATTAATATTGATTGCAGCAGATTTCAGGCAAACATTACCTGCAATTCCTCGTTCGACACCACTGGACGAAATAAATGCTTGCCTGAAATACTCTACTTTGTGGCTACCGGTAAGGACGTTGAAATTAACTACAAATATACATGTCCAGGTGCAAAATGATCGATTAGCTGAAATATTCTCATAACAATTGCTGAAAATTGGGAAGGAAAAGGTGCCGGTTGATCTGACCTCAGGACGAATATAATTGCCTCATTACTTCGGCAATTTAGTGACGTCAATAGAAGAATTGGTTGAAAAAGTATTTCCCAATATTCAAAGTAATTATAAGAATCACGATTGGTTGAGTGAACGAGCTGTTCTTGCCGTCAAAAACAAAGGCATCTACAAACTTAACAATATTATTCAGTCTAACCGTCTGTCGACACTGTTGTGGAAGCAGATAAAGCGGTTTAATATCCAATAGAATTTTTGAATTCACTCGATCTGCTAGGGATGCCACCGCACATACTACAATTGAAAATCGGAGTGCCAATTATCATGTTGCGAAATATCAATCAGCCAAAGCTTTGCAGTGACACGCGGCTTGCAGTACCAAAAACTAATGAGCAACGGCGTAGAAGCAACACTCTGGACAGGATTCTTTCCTATGGATTTCAACGGATATGCCATTTCAATTTAAGAGATTGCAATTCCCGTTTCGATTAGCGTTTGCAATTACCATCAACAAAGATCAGGGCCAATCTTTGATTGCGTCTCACATGTACAATTATATGTTGCGTGTTCTAGAGTCAGCAAATCAGACAATCTCTATATCTGCACAGACAACGGAACAATAAAATATATTGCATACCAACAAGCATTGTGATATTAAACATAATAGAAACGTGAGCTTTCTATTTTCTTTATTTTCCATAACCAGAATATAGACTGAGCCACAGCAGCGCATGGCCGGGTACAGCTAGTTCATTTATAAAAAAAAAAAAAGCTATTGAAATAAAATGACTAAAGGCTGAAACATAATGATGTTCATTGAAAATTTAAAGTGTTGGGTTTAATGTTGTATTAAGTTTATACTTTTTCATAGCAATCATGTTTCCGTCTTTCATTCGAAAAGATGACGTAAATTGTGCCGAAAAAGCTAAGCTGAACGAAACGCGCATCAGTATATTTGAACGTAAAGTAAAATTCAATGTAAATAATGTCTCAAAAGCGGTTAGCACAGTGTGTATATTAACTTTACGTTTTGTGTATAAGTAAAATGTGCCGTCCAGTCAATATTCAGGCTCTTAATGAACCTGATAATACGTGATACATACTATCTGAGCTCATTGCTCTCCCTTCTAGATGTTTACTACAGCATTTACTTCTGCTAGAGAGACGGTAGCATTGGGACTTAGCGACTTCAAGGGGGCAGTCCAACTCCCGTATATTCTTACCCCTGCCAAGCATTTTGATTTGACTCTTACGAGTTGCTGGGAATGAAAAGTCGCTTGTAGGTTACCAAGATTTACTACAGAAAAGCTAAATATAACTGCGGAGGGCTGCTTTGCGCATGCTTTGAAACTGATTTGGAGGATACAGCACGTACACATGCGAATTGTGGCCAGGTTACTCATTACACAATTGTACCAGCTGAACAGCTGAGTGTTGCGCATATAAGTGATTCGATAGAACCTTGTGTAACAAATTGAAATTATGAATTACTCCTATATAAAATAAGGTTGTATCGGATTTTAAATCATTTTATTTGTTTAATAAACAATTTTTTTTTTATTAAAGAATTGTGATTCGAATTATGTGCAGCCTATGAAGTTTAATGTTTCATTTATCGTTCTTTTCTTGTCTTGTTCTATGAGAGTTATAAAATTGATTCTGGAACCATATTCAAAGCGGTAATAGTTAATTTGCATTGTAGGTAGATCATTTATCTAAATTCAGAACTAATAATTGAACTGTTAATTAATTCTGGATTTATTATAAAGCAAATCATGCAGTATGAGCCAGGAAAAATAATTTTGTTTCAACAACATCAGAATCGGATTATAATAAAGAGTTATTTTGGATCAAATTAAAAATTAATAATTTTCTGATTTTATTATTTTATAAATAGAAACCTTTTCGTTTTCCAGATTTTAGAAACGACGAAAAAAAAAATGGAAAAACAGCGATTTCAAATTAGATTGGTCTAAGTCGGCAGCAAATTCCAAGAAAAGTAATAAGAATTTATTCTGTATGAAATTGGGTTTAGTATTTTATGTGAAAAGGACAAACATGATTATCAGTAAAAAAGAAGTTACAGATGAAATTTTGGGATTTTTGTTTGATTTATTTTTTATGGTTGTGAAAACGAAATAAATATTGATGAAGCAAAATATGTATTCTAAATATTTAATATTAAATATCGTATAAATTAAGTTTAAACTTAATGACGGTTAAGATAAATATACTGTTAGTGAATTGTTTTTTGTTAGGTGCATATTTTATCTTCATAATCGTCTTTATAAATTATTCATAGTATTGTTATATTTACAGGTGGTAGCCTCCAACCATTACCTATTTTATCGTTGTTCGATGAGAGGATAGTGTGCAAATTACCAAAATGAACGATTGTGTTTTATTACAATGCTTTTTATTTTATAAAAAATCTTTATGTTTCAAATTTAATGTTTTTCTAAACATTGCTTAAAAGTAGTTTAGTAATCCATTTCTAATTTTGATCGCCGTAAGATCATTTGACATCGCGAAATCAAATTCGTTTTCCAATACTTCGGATATTGTAAGGTTTATTTGGTTCACTTAATTTAATTTTATTTAAAATACAAATATTAAATAAAGCACGACAAATATTTATAATTTTTGACGGCTTATAACATAGTACCCTGTCACTAAGCCGGCACCGAAAGATGGGTTTTAATATCCCATTGCAGCGCTCAATACTGCAATTGCACGAACCCTTACTGTCAGGAGAAAACGCTCAAATTCCCAAATCACGAAACGACCCGGGATAGGAAGCAATAATGACTACATAGTATTTTCTAAAAACTTGTTTCTTTTTGTTTTTTTATGAGCGCCTGGAAACCTTATACCTTTATTACAAATACAGTGAAACTGCATTTCAACGAACACTCACTACAAGGGACACCTCACTACAACGGACACACATTTACAACCCTGCCAAAAATAAAGTTTTTCGATGACAACCTCCCTTAGTTTAGCAGGCACTTTATTAGAACGGACACGGACAGACGTTTCTGCGATGATAGAAGCATTATTTATTTCTGGAATATGGGCAATTAGGAAGGAACTTGGCCATTTCTTGACCAATTTGGATAAAATTCAGCAAACATGATGGAAATGGGATTCTAAAATGATTTTTAAATGAAGTTCTGGAATTAGGCCAAGTATGATAGAAGTTGTCTAGTTCTCAACCAATTATGATGAAATTCGATCGACATGTTTGTTGGAAATGGTATTCCCAAATGATTTTTGGATGAAGTTCTGGAATATGGCCAAGTATAATGGAACTTGGCCATTTCTTATCTGATTTTGATAAAATTCAGCATGTACGATGGAAATGGGATTCTAAAATGATTTATAGAACAAGTCATTTAATACATCAAATCATTTTAATATCCCATTTCCAACGCGTCTGACGAATTTCATCTAATCGTTTAAAGAATAGACAAGTTTTATCATATTTGGCCAAATTCCAAAGTTTCTTCCCAAATCATGTTAGAATCCCATTTCCATCGCAGGTGTCAAATTTCACTAAAACCGATTAAGAAATAGCCAAGTACTATCCTAATAGGTCAAATTCCAGAAATTCATCCAGAAATAATTATTTGAATCCCTTTTCCATCGTGCATGATGCATTTCATCATAACCAGCAAAGAAATAAGCAAGTTCCATCATACTTGGCCATATTCCAGAACTTTATCTAAAAATCATTTAAGAATTCCATTTCCACTGGAAATTCTGAATTTAATCAAAATCAGATAAGAAGTGGCTTAGTTCCTTTCCAATTAGCTATATTCCAGAACTTTTTCAAAAAATAATTTTAGAATCACATTTCCATCGTGCAAACTAAATTTCATCAAAATCATACAAGAAAGGGCCAAGGTCCTTCCTAAATGGCCATATTCCAGAACTTCATACAAAAATCCTTGCAAGCGATATCGCCAGTAAAACCGCCACATCGACGACGCCGTTTCCAGTTTTACTGACACCGTCTTACATGGAATGAATAAATTTATACCCTCATTATTTTCCAATCCCAATCAAAATTTTAAAATATTTTCAAAAGAAGCCACCAAAGCTGCCAAACAAAATAAAGCGGCACACAAAAAATATAAACGCAACGAAATTTCTTATGAGAAATACAAAACGATACGGAACACCTGCAAAAAAAACCTGTGGTAGAGAAGCAAAAAGAGCCGACAGCAAGAAAGCCAATGTGGCTTCCGAGTTGAAAATCTCCGATCGCAACTTTTACCACATGGTCGCATCGGTTGCAAATATTTCGAAAACATCTGTTTCAGCACCCGAACGCCTGGAAGAATGCAATGGTGCAACCCGTGCTGAAACGGGGTTGTGACAAAACTGACCCTTCAAGCTACCGGCCAATATCAATTGTGTCAGCCGTCGCTATAAGGTATTTGAGAAATGCGTCAATCAACATATAGTTAAATATCTTGAAATTAGCAAACTAATTTCGGATAGATAATACGGCTTTCGTATGTCACGAACAAATGGAATCTCGCCCTAGAACACCACGGAGAGGCCTATGCAATCGCCTTGGATATATCCAAGGCTTTTGATAAGGTATGGCATGAGAATCTTATTTGTAAACCAGGAAGATTAAAAGATATCTCAATGACCGAAAAATCAGCGTCGTGCTTAATGGGAGATCATCATCGACGCACTCCCAAATGCCGGATTCCCTCAGGGATCACCTTTGTCACCGACCCTGTTTTTGCTATACATCAACGATTTGCTGGATAGCACTGTAAACCCTATTCATAGCTTTGCGGATGATGCCACATTGCATTCTTCTATTTCATTCGAGGCGGATTCTATACAGTTATGTTCGACTGATCAAAATTGGATTTCACCACACCCTTCCTTCAGCTCCCTGTGACAAATGTTGCTGACTATTCTGCTGAATTTCAAATTATGGCGCTAGACATCTCGATGGAGTTCGATCTTGGGGGCACAAGGATTTAATAAGTTGTTAGCAAATTAAGTTCCAAGTAGGCTGGTTTCTTGGATTAAGAACTTACTGTTGCAAAATTCCAATGGTGTTGGATGGTGCAACATCCGTTCCTCACATTTTAAATGCCGGTGTCCCGCATGAACTTATAGATATGCCCAATTGAGTTGAGGTAAACAGGGTTGAATTTAACCAGAAGAAGTTTCAATCGTGTGTTCTCACCGGTAGAAGTAATAAATTTTTTGAGATTGGTGGTTCCCAGTGTGAGCAATTCCAAATCGTTTTCCATGCAAAGTAAGATTTCTTGGGCCGATCATATACATAAATAAAGCAGTGCAGAGTGTAGTTAGATGTCTCGCATATTAATGACGATGCAATTTTTATATTAATTTATCAAAACTATTGAAAATTTACAAGGAATAGCTATATCAGACCCAAGTTGGAATATAATTCAAAAACCATCAAACTGCACTTGATCTAGCAAAACAGAGCATGTCTCATGATTTTGAATTTTAACATCTCCTCTACATTTGATACCCTTACCTATAGACTGAATGTGGCAGCCATATGTATGTGTGTGTATTCTACAATAATTTTCAAAACAGGTATTCGACGGAACTCTACAAACCTATACCTGGCCTGTGTACGCCAAAACGTACATTTACGCGATCACTTCACAGACATAACATTGAACTAAAATTTGCCAATAAGTTTCAAAACACTCTCTTCTTTCGGAGTAAGCGTTTGTGTAATGGGCTGGACGATGGGGCCTTTTTTGTCATATAATTTACCAAAAATTAAACTCAATGTCAAAAATAGGATTCTTGAAGACTAAACTTCTGATCCACTTTAATCCACTCTTGCTATTCGCTTTTTATCTTAACTTTTGTGTGTCTGAATTTCCATTTTCTAGATTATTTTTTCGGGATTTTCTTTTTCTGGATTTTTTGTTAAGCAAATAAAATTTATGAGATACCATCATATTCCCGAACGGAAAAATCCCCCAAAAAATACCGCAAAATACAAAGTAAACTGCTTCATTGAAAGGGTAAGACCCCAATAAATGTTTGATAACTAAAATATGAAAACAAAAGGAATCTACAGAATTTCATGTCATCCTTGCGCGGAAAGGACCAATGCTAAGCGGCTTTGAGGAGTTCTCTATTTTAGTATGTGAATTATTATTAAAAATACAAATTATTCAAAAATGGTTCAATCACTATGAATATTAGAATTTCAAAAAATCGTCAAGGCGGGGGTTTGGGGGCGCCAGCTTCCATCCTACATGGTATAAAACGAATTAAAGAAATATTTCAAAAATTTGTTATTTTTAAAAAACTTGGTTTATTGGGATTTTTGGTTTTTTGTGATTTTTTTATTTTGGATAGCGATACCAACCCAACATTTATTTCATAATCAAAACGAACTTGGTATTGTAAGCCCACTACATTTGCCTGAAACCAAAAAAATCCGAAAATTTTAAAATTCAGAATATGTAGTTGAAAAGTAAAAATCCAGAAAAATAAAATCCCGAAAAAAAATCTAGAAATTATCGGAAAAGTAATCCAGAAAACACACCATGTTGAAAATAAATGAAAAAAACAATTTTATAGGCATTTTTAGACTTTTGACATCACTTGAAACATTTGTGGTACATCTATCAATAGAAGCGACACGAGCGATACAATTCCTTAGATCTATGTATATCTACAACATTGACGAAGCATTTCCGAAGCATTAAATGCCATACTAATCCAACAAATTAAACCAACTACAAAATAACTTGAAACATTTGTGGTAGAAATATCAGTAAAAGCAATATGAGCGATACGATTCCTCTGATCTGTGCCTAAAAGGTTGACGAAGCTATTTCCATTATCGAAGATACTAAGTAAAATTCGATAGACATTTTATAAATTTTAATTTTAGTTTGGTATGCACTTTGATAATTGCGTTTCTGGATTTTAGTTTTCTGGATTTTTGGTATTCTGAATTTTTTGTTTCTGGATTTTTTATCGGGATTTTCAGTTTCTGTATTATTTTTTTCTATGTAGATAAGGTAGCCAACCCATTTTTTTAAAATAAATGAAATAAAAATAAAAATCAATTTATAGGCAAACATTTGCCACCACTTGAAACGTTTGGGTTATAGATGTATACAGGTTGAAACATTTGTGGCAGAACTATCAGTAGAAGCGAAACGGGTGATAAAATTTCTTTGATCTGTACATATCTAAGTACATAACGTATGAGGAATGAAATATGGACAAATGTAAAATGTATTTGTATTTGTATTGTACAACCAAAAATAAAAATTTCCTTGTTTTTAAATAAGGTGGTTCCCGTATATTTTATAAAAAATACATTACAACTGCGTCATTTTACGATTAGTTACAAAAATGTCGTTGTTACAAGTATAGATCGTCGTAAATTAATTTATAAATTTTGTCAGGAAAATCCAGACAAAAAAAAGAACGAGATTTTTCACTACTTCAAGGATCTTGGATTCAAAAAATCCTTTATCTACAAAACAATTAAACTGTTTGAGAATAATGAACCTGTGGAAAGAAAACCCGACTCTGGTAAAAAATGTCAACTACAAGGTAGCAAAGTTCGAATGAAATAGAAAAACGGAACTTATAGCGAAATTAACTAACACAATCCTTGAAACTGGTGAATATCCTAATGTTCTAAAAATTGCCAAAGTTGTGCCAGTATTTAAAGATGGTGATAAGGATCTTGTTTCTAACTACAGACCTATTTCAACTTTGTCTGTATTTGACAAAATCATTGAGAAAATACTAAACTCACGGTTCAGGAGTTTCCTTAACAGTTCAAACTTTTTTTATGCACATCAGTATGGTTTTAGGGAAGGTTCGGGTACTGAGTTGGCACTTGTCGAAATGGCTAACATGATCTACAATGCCTTTGATCGAAAGGAATATGTTGGAGCTCTCTTTCTTGATCTAAAGAAAGCTTTTGATACGGTTGACCACCAATTGCTTTTAGATAAATTGTGCTGTTATGGATTTCGTGGAGTAGCCAATAGGTTAATTAATAGTTACTTGACTAATCGTCAACAATACGTCATGATCAACGGATCCACCAGTGATGTCTTAAATGTGGATTGTGGAGTGCCTCAAGGCAGTGTGCTAGGTCCGTTGCTGTTTCTGATATTTATTAATGATATCTCGCTATTACCTTTAAACGGACAAATTCGAATTTTCGCAGATGATACTGTAGTATTTTATGAAACAAAGGACCCTTCGACAATACATAATAGTATGAAGTATGATATGGACTTTCTACTGGAATATTTCAAATCTAATGTGATCTCTCTAAATTTACATAAAACGAAATTTATGATTTTTCATTCCCCACACAAAAGTCCTATCAATTTGTCTTATTTTACTATAAATAACATTGTAGTTGATAGAGTTGAGTTTTTCAAGTACTTAGGAGTAACTTTTGACACGCATATGTCTTGGGCTGAACACACTAAAACCATCTGTAGTAAAATGGCTCCGTTAGTAGGATTGTTAAGGAAACTTTCCTTTTGTGTGCCGAGCTATGTACTGAGATTGATGTATTTTACATTTATTCACTCTAGAATTGTGTACGGAATTATTGTGTACGGAACTGCAAGTCGAAGCAGATTGAAATCTTGTCAAATCATGCAAAACAAAAGTTTAAAAGCGGTTTTAAAGCTGTCTTCACGTTTCCCATCATTAGTTTTATATGAAACCGAGTCCAAGGGTATTTTACCAGTTGGTGCATTGTATGAGTACCAAGTTTCACTATACATGTACAAGATGTTAAATGTTTCTTCAGCACTCTCTAATCTTAAATTTAATAACTGTAATCATAATTATGACACCCGATTTATTAATAGTATATCATGTGGATCTATCAGTAACGAATTTGGGCGCAAATCGATAAGGTTTTCCGGCCCTTCAAATTACAATAAGTTGCCAGAATCACTTAAAGCTTCAATGAGTTTTCCTCAATTTAAGAAACAGCTAAAAATTTATTATGGAAATCTTATAAATAATTATATTTCTTAAATTTTTGTAATGATTGTATTGCATTATGTAAAAAATTTATAATTTTGTATATGTTTTAAAATGTGAATTACAATATCAATTACCCTTCAAAGGACAATAAATCCATTGGGAAATTGATATTGTAAAGAGTTTGATTGTATAATTTGTAAATATTAAATAAATAAATAAATAAATAAATAAATTGAAAGGTGAAACAGTGGGTCGAACTGCAAAATCGTACAGAAAACTGGGTAAAAAATATCAAGTTGCCCCAAAAACTATCAAGAAATATTTACAAAGTATGAATATTCAACGCAAACCCAAAAAATCGGCACCAGCAACTACAGACAAACAATTAGCTACTATCAAATCTAGATTAAGAGTGCTTTCCCAAACATATTTTGCTGCTTCTTCAGCTTATAAATGTGTGATGGATGATGAAAGTTATTTCACTGTTGAAGGTAATGAATGGCAGCCAAAATACTACTACGAGTCTCCCGATCACAAAGCCCCAGAAAAGGAGAAGTTTATTCATAAGACCAAGTTTCCAGGTAAAGTTATGTTGTGGTTGGCTATTAGCGAACGAGGTGTCAGTGACCCAGTATTTTTCAAAAGTGGTTTGGCGGTTAATGCGCAAACATACACAAACAAATGTTTACCCGTGCTTCAGAAATTTATAAATAAATATCATAAAACTGATAAAACGATTTTTTGGCCTGATTTGGCATCCTCACATTATGCCAACGCAACGTTATCTGATTTACGTCAACGCAGAATCGAATTTATCCCTAAAGACTATAACCCACCAAATGTTCCACAACTAAGGCCCATTGAAACTTTTTGGGCAAATCTGAAGAGAATGGTATACAGCAATGGATATCGTGCCAAAAATGTTGAATGTCTGATTAGAAAGATAAAAAGAGATTTAAAGAAGATTGATACATCAGGAACGCAGGCGGCAATGAAAAGAGTGCCAGAAAGTATCAGGAAAGCGAATCGATATGGAGCGCAAATTTTTCTGTAAATTTTATCTAAGAATTAAAGTTTTAAATAAATTATGGATTAAAATCGTTTGATTAGTAAATAATTTTTTTTTTACTTTTTTTTGTTTGTCCATATTTTATTCCTCATACGTTACATATATCTGAAATTTTGACGAAGCAATTTCCATTGCCATAAATATTAAGAACTTATCAGAAAAATTCAAATTTTATAGACATTTTATAAATTCAATTTTTTTTAAACTTGCGCTGGATTTATTTTTTCTAAATAAGGTAGCCCCCCCCCCCCCCTGTCCCCTATTAGTTAGATAAGGCAGTAGCCAACCCAATACAAATTATTGCACAAGATTTTGAAAATCTGGATTACTAAAAATCACGATTTTGGATGACATGAATTTGGAAAGTGGGATATTCAACGGTGAAATTACATGCAACTACATATCCAACCCGTTTGAATTTTTCTATGAAAACAAGCAAAAATTTATCGATTTATTTGGTGTAAACTATATTATATCCATCACTGTATATAAATCATCAATGGCTTGTATCTACCAAAAGCAATAAAAAAAATCGTTTAAGTAAAACAACCGTTATCAAAAGTGTATTTAACCTTAAGGCAATTAAAATAAATAAATTACCGCACGTATTAACAGCAAACGGAAATCGAAATTAGATAAATTATAAATCAATTTTTATGTTCTATCGAAAACAATAAAAATATTTTCAAGCCAAACAAAAAAAAGGAAATATGAAGATAATTCTGTCAATAGACACGAAACTAATCGTAAAAAATAAATCCCCGTAATTACGAGCTAATAAATTTTCGACTTTATAGCCGGAAGGAATTTTTATTTTATTTCAATATAATTAAATTGACTGAATAATGGATAAATTGATTTAAATGGAGTTGCGCTTTGGCCTTTCTATTATTTAGAAATTTAAATTTGTTTGATACAATCATTTCGTGAAAAGTAATAAAAGGTTTTAGTGAAGCAAATTAAATTCTATGACCGCTTGACATACATAATGTATAACTTTTAAGCTAGTTTCACTTTTATCACAACTGGTAGATTTGCGTTGAATTTTAAATGGAAGATTTTATTCAGGGAGCGGTATCCGTTTCGGTTGCAGACTCCTTTTGGTCTTGTTCAGCTACAACATTAACATCCTGAGTGCATCAGCGTTTTCGGAATAGCTGTAGAAGAGGGAGATAGTTGTCATCGCGTCATAATAGAATTGTTTTTTAGACTTAAATTTCCTGCCTTTCTCACCGACGATATGTTAATTAAATGAATGAAAAGTGAAATATGGAAAAGATCCAAGGGACGGTTAATACAAATGAATAGAAAGGCTGTGAAAGGTCCTGGAAAGCACACCAGTGGAAGAGTATTTACCGATAAGTTTCAATATTGAGCAGAATGTCTTCGAAGATTTTGTCCAAAAAGTGACTAAGTGTATAGGCCTGGGGACATTTATTTTATTTATTTATTATTATTATGCAATAATACAATCGGTGGAATATACATAAAATCCAGTGTCGATTGCTAATCAACATTATTTACAATTTATTTACAAAGAAATATACAAATTAATAGTTAGAAAACAATTACAACATATAGGTTTTGCACTCCAAATTCAACCTTTTACAAAACACAATCATCCTTTCCCAAATCAAATTCACACGTAGACAACAGAAATTATTTAATTTAATATATTCACTGTATTTAAATTCTAGATACTTAATAACAAGTTAAAATGTATAATAAAATAAATGAACATTTACTATAATAGGTGCATAAAATTCACCTGAAAATTCGCCCTATAATTATTATAAACTTCACATTAGAGGTCATCGTAAAATTCACTGTAGAATCCAATCCAAATTGATCTAAATTCAATATAAAATTCATTCACAAATTTACCATATAATGTCTTCTTAACTAAAAATTCACATTAAAACTCATCTCAAACTTCACCGTACAACCCAGCCTTAAAGTTCATCCTAAAATTCACCCCAAAACCAATCCAAATTCCTCATTAAATTCATCATAAATTAACCCCAAATTTAATTTAAAATTCTTCCTAACTTTCTTCCTAATTTAAAATTCTTCTTCACTCTCAAATTCAACCTACAAGTCACTCTAAAATAAACCCTAAAATTTTACTTAAAATTCACTTTAAAATGTGCTCTTTAAGTCAAACCACCCTAGAAATCACCCTAAAATTCACTGGAAAACCCTTTCTAAAACCAACCCTGAACTTCACTCTATACATAATTCACTTTAAATGTCAGGAATTTAGAAAGCGAAAACCTTTAGAAGCTTAAATGAGAATTTTATCAATTTTAAGCATTCTGGAGTTTGGAAATTTTAATAGTGGAAAAATTTTATAAAATCGTTAAATTCAAATTCATCGCATTTATATGGAATTTGGAATTATTGATTTTAGAAATGAAAGACATGAAAGACAAGAAATTAAAAAAATTAGGAAACGACAGGAAAGGCAAGAAATTAGGAAAAATTTAGAAGTTTTATAGTGTGGAGATATTAGAATTTAATAAAATTATAGCGAATTTGGGAAGGTACACATGAAAAATGGGAGTTTAAAGATCTAAATCTTTAAAATTAGTAAATATAAACTTAGAAATTCGTCAATTTTAAGAATCCTGATATTTAGAAAATTTTTGAAATTTAGAATTTGTATTAGGAATTAGTTACTTTAGACATTTAATACTAAATACAGTCATTTAATTTAAGATTTTGGAAATTTAGAAAATTAACAAATATGGAAATTGAAAATTTTAGGAATATGGAAATTTAAATAATTTAGAGATTATTTAGAATTTTTAATTTTAGCGACATATACATAAATGGTTTTTTGGTATAAAAGAAAAAATTTGTTAATTTGATTTTTTTTTCTACTCATTTCATGAGAAGCTGCGATAGACTCTCCCATTCAGTCGTGGGTTAAGGAAAAACGAGATGCCAGACAAGTTTAGTTCCTTCACCGCCTACCGGTACAAACAATTAATTTTCCAGGTTCATCACTGAATCGAAAAAAAAAAATTTTACAAGGCATACCAATATCATAAACTTGGAATAATTTGAAAATTTTCAATAATTTCGAAATAATCTGAAAAATATTGGTCACAATGAATCTCAAAAATTCTAAATACGAATTAACAGTGATTTCAATGTGATATTTCCATAAATGAATTTGAATTTGATTTGGAAAGATTTAATTTGATTTGCGCAAGAATGAAAATGTTTTGGATAAAGGTGAATTTGATTTGGATAAAGTCGAATTTGATTTGCAAATTGATGAACTTGGTTTGTAAAAGGTTGAAATTGGAATGCGAAACCTACATATATGTACATACATATTTACGTACTACACTTGAAAATACAATAAATCATTCACAGTAGAAGCTTCGAATAAAAACTTTTTAAGAATTGTGTTAAATATAATGATTTTACAATTTATTTTCAAATCTTCTGGTAGGTTATTGAAAATGTTGAAAAAAAATTTTGGTAGTTCGTTTTTGCAAACTTTTCAAGCCGTATATACTGCTTATTTCTCAAGTTGTAATTGACAATAAGATTAGACTGAATAGATAATAGGAAAAATGGTTTCATTACCTTGTTCACAATGTTTTCATTACCTTGTACAAATAACTAATAGGGAAATTCTCCAAGAACTTTAACAAAGGTAACGAAGGCGACACCGGCTCTTTGTAGAGCATAAATCGTATAATACGTTTCTGAGCAACAGCAAGTGGATGAATTCAAGAATTATAAGTTTCTCGCCAGGATACTATTCCATATGATAGCCTCGATTCAACCAGCGCATAATAAATATTTCTAAAGACTGCTATCAGCCACATTGAACTCAAAATATAAAATTTTCATATCAGGGTATACATGTAATTATGAAGACTTTCGATATGTGGTAACCAACGCATAGAACTGTCCACAAACAGTTCCAGGTACTTAAACTTTGAAACGAATTTACACTTAAAGCAATCAGCACAACATGTTATGTGATCACAACTTAAATAATGGTATAGGTAACATCTGGGTCAATACCCAAATCATTATTAAGTTTAAAAACATACCTTTAGTTTTTTATGCTAAGAAACATTGAATGAGCAATACACCATTTTCTCAGACATCTTAGATCAGAGTTCATAGAGTGAATGTTATTACTTTGTAACTGCTCATTGTACATAAACACTAGATCATCGGCAAAAGCTATCAACCTTGACGAAAAATTTAAATAAAAAATAGAGTTTAGGTATCTGCCTAAAAGCTTGAGTCCTAACACGGAACCTTGAGGAACACCAGCTATAATAATTTTACGCTCACTAAAAACATCACTCTAATCTTAACTACTTGAGATCTATCAGATAGATAATGTCGAAACCACTGTATAGTGATACCCCGAAAACCAGCATGAAGCACTTTTTGAAATAATACTTCATGGTAAATCATATCAAAGACTTCAGTTAAATCCACAAAAAAAGATACAACTGATTTTTTTCTTATCAATACCTTCATATTATACAGATTTAAGTTTATCTCATTTTCTGATGCATTTAAATTTGAATTTTGGGGCCATATACTACATATGTATTTTCCTCATAATTTTTTTCTGGCTATAGTTATACCATAATATTATTCTGACTTTATGGATAACAATTATCGGTAATTTAATTTCGGGTTAATATTCATCTATAAATTCAATTATTTAAAATAAATTTTATATTTTGAAAAACTTACCTGCGGTTTTCAGACACACAATTTGTTAGCAACAACTCAAGAATCGAACTTACACCACACGACCCAGTGTTACAGCATATCATTTTGACGTTTTTATTCGTGATGTTACGTTTTACCAAAAAAGTGGGAAAACAATACTTTTCAAATGATGCATTGTTAAAACGGTGTTAATCAAAAAGAGTAAAATATAAAATATCAATATCGAAAGAATTGATGTTACACCCTATTCATAATAAGCCATTAATATATAAAATGGATAATTAGACTGAAATGCATCTGTTTCTTCTCGATTATGATGAAATTCAAAATGTTCGATGGATCCGGAACTCATAAATAATTCGTTAATAAAGTTTCATGACCGATAAGAAGGCAACTTGGTTATTTCTTAGCCGATTTGTATAAATTGAGTTATTTTTGGCGGATTATTTTGAAACGACCTTTGAATAAAGTTATCAAAACTGGCCTGCTGAAATGTAACTAGGCTATTTCTAACCGAGTATGATGAAATTTGATGATTGCAACTATTCTGAAATTTACTTTTATGGATACAATTATTTGAGGGCAGGTTTGTAGTTGCAGTTCTTGATTGCTCTGATGAATTAGCATTTAAGTATTTGATTGAACTCAATCAACCTGATTGTATGGAACCCTGACGATATTTGGCCCTAAAAATACCGAGTTCTGTTTATTCTCCATAGATCAGGGAGCTAATTAGGACTAATGATCTGGTGCACCAAATAAAAGGACAGCGAGTACGTTAGCACGGCTGCACGTTTTCACATGCAAAAAATTACTAAAGCCCAAGGATTAGAATATATCCTGCAGTTTGGATAAATATTAGACCCCGCGATATGATTATAAACTTTGCCGAAATAGTACAAATTTGCCAACCTTGCATATCTACATATATGATATATACAACCTCAAAAATATAAGTTTTAAGAACTTTACATACATAATAATATGTAATATTACACATGGATACATTCCAAAATATTCATGTTCAAAAATGTAATTTCCAACCGACTTAATTTTATTTCCTGTGTACATAAACTTGATTATCTTTACACTAAATTTTATCGCTTGGATCATATTTCTTAATTTTATATTATAGTTGAACAAATTTTTTGTTTTAGCCGCACATAAATTTTTCTTGTAAAATTATCGCTGATTAAAATTGGATCGCGTGCCAAAATATTAAAATACATTCATTTACGGGTAGTATATGAAGTCGGCTGCCAAAAAACTATATTTTGTTTTAATTCTATTTTGGCTGATAAGAAAATTTTGTATTTTTACTGGTTTGTATTACAGGAAATTAAAATGGATTTTAGGGTATATTTGTACATTTGTGTATGTATAGTTTATACACATTTTGAGTATTTATTGAATGTTCATTTTATTTTTATTTTAATTGAAACATTAAATATATACTGGCAGAATAATAGAAATCAGGTGTCCACGAGACTAGCAAAATTTCACTTTATACAGTGACAATCTTGAAGCTGAAAAACGCATTTGCTATCAATAATCTTACTGAAGAAAATACTGTTTCAAACCTTTATGGCCATTAAATGATAAGTATCTATTATTTGGCCATTTGCATCGGCCAGAATGTAATTCCAATTTCCCCTTTTTGCCTTCTCTATCGCTTTAATGAAAGAGAAAGCAAATTTACGGACAAATTTTTTTGTGGCATTGCTCAGAGGATGCTGTTTTACATATACCGCTTGTTCTACATTTAGAGTTCTTTCGCGCATACATTTTTCCGCACCTCAGCATGAACTACACTAAGTCTTTGCCGTGTTTCTATCCAATCTAGCCAGCTTTCTTACGTAAGGCTTAGTTCCTTTAGGCCTTTGTAATCATTGCCATGCACGATCTTATGTATGATAGCCATACAGAAGGAAATAAGGTGAATATCCCGCTGATTCATTAGTAGAGTTCCGAAGCGCGCTTACTATTTGTGGTAGAGTTTTGTCCCAAGTTGTATGTTTTTCTAATATGTATGCTCGGATTACGGCCACGATTGACTGATTCACCCATTCCGACGCGTTACTCTGTGGTGAGTAGTACCATACTCAGTCATTAAGCCTTGGACTGCTTTCCCAACAAATTGAACACCATTGTCACTGTGTATAAACTGTAGAATGCTTAATGGGGAAACTACTTCGTTTTTAAACAATTAACTATATTTCGAATGAATAATTTACCTAATGGCGGTCTAGAGAGTTGGTTAGTAGCCTTAGATTTTTTACATATTTACAATTAGTGATGTATTTGTGAACCTCATCTCTCTTTGGCTAAATCCAGATTAGTATATCTTATTATATTGTCCGGGGAGATTTGGATACTGTTTAGGACATATCTCGATTTGGGAAAGCAATTTTTGGCAAGCCACGTCACCTACACTGGTATCATCAAAAAGATTAAAGTCGAGTAGTTTGAGATCGGATAATATTTCAGCAATACTATCGCAACGCATTGTTATGGCTATGGACCTTTTTGTGTCTATGCCAGGTCCTAGTAGACAGCCACCCAAACCTATCGCAACATCCGCGAGACAATGACATCTTCCACCATATTTTCCCAGCCTTTCTATCTAGTGAGTGATTGTATAGTCGAAAGCTTGTAGCTTTAAACTCTACCTTGCGAGTCGGCCACTTAAGTGCTTCTGTGTCATTAACCAATTAAGGCTGGCATTGGGCCAGTTACTCGATACTCTAGCAATTCGCAACTCTGAAAATATGGCGGATTTGCTAATCGAAAATTTGCTTGCGTAAACTACTCGATTATTTTAGCAAAGTAAAATATATTTTTGTATTGAGCACAAACGTTAAAGTGCGTTGAAGTATCCCATTTTCTGAAATTCAGAAACAAATTGGGTTGCTAATTTATCGTGTAAAACATTACTAGCAAATTCGCAAAAAATAATTGCTTATCTGAGTATCGAGTATCTAGCCCATTATCGGTGATAATGGTAAACCTATAATATTTAAAATTCAGCCAAAATTGCTTGACACTAATAACCACTGCTAGACATTCTAGCTCGGTTATTGTGTAGTTTCGTTGTGCCGGGTTTAGTTTCTGTGATGTAAAAGTTATAGGCCTCTTATTACACCAATTTCTTGGGTACTATCACCGCAACGTATGAAAAATGGTTCATTGAAATCGGGATTACGAAGAAGAGGTGCCCTACTTAGTAGGTTCTTCAGATGGTCAAATGCTAAATTCGCTTCTTCACTCCACTGGAACTTAACGCTTTTACGTAATCAATTAGGTATCGTATTAGTTAGGTATAAAACGACGATACCAGCCTGTCATCCCTAACAATCGTCGCATTTGCTTCAAATTAGTTTGTACTGGAAAATTCTAAATAGCTTCGACTTTAGCAGGATCCGTTCTTAATCCACGCTCTCCAATGATGCACCCTAATTATTTCGATTATTTCAATAAAAATGGACTCTTTTCAATATTAATGATTAGTCCGGTCCTTGACAGTAATTCCATTTCAGTTTTGAGTAGTTTGAGGTGCTCGTCGAACCAAACTGATACTATAAGCAAATCGTCAATGGAAGAGGGTAAGAATACTTTTTAGTAACAACATTAAACTTCCTGGGATCCAAGCATAGTCTATGCTTGCTATTTGGTTTTTTAACCAACACAATCGGGGAGCTCCATGTACTGGAACATACCTCAATCTCCCCTAGCTCTAACATTCGGTCGAGTTCCAGGTAAGTTAATTCTTGGATGGCTGGGAATACAGAATAATGTTTTTGTTTTATAGATACTGCATTGCCTCCATCTATCGAATGTTCTATTAAGTGGGTTCGCCCGATGCCCTTCGCTGCTTTCTCTTTGTAATAAATCAAGCTCATGTTGATTCGTGGACCTTTCCTTTGTAATAGACAACTCACAAATAATATCCGGAGCGACATTAAAAATTCGCCAGAAATCAATCCCCAAGTAAATTTCGGATTTTAAGGTGGGTACTATTCAAAATTTGAGGTTTGCGGTTTTGTTCAGATATGAAACAGGTAACGTCCAGTAGTATTCTCCGGATTGAGTATGGGAGTTGAACGGCCTAACTTCAACGTTAATAGATTTAAGGAATTTTTCCCCAGTATGCTGATTGTTGCTCAACTATCTAAAAGGCCTAAAAGTGGCTTTTCTTTTATGCTTATTTTGGCGTAAGAGCTTGGATCATTGTTGGCAGATTCGGTTACAGAGAAAATAATGCAGGCTCAGTTAATTTCTCTTCACAGTCCCCAATAATTGTATATTCTTGATAATCTTGGGTTGGAAGGCTTAACTTGACTACTCTGCAGTTGGATTACCAATGTGGCTGGTGATCTTCCGCGGCATCCTTGGCCGGCAACACGGGGGCTTGATTCCTGTCCGAACTTGATTCCCCACTCGGTTTTACTCTTACATCTACTGCAATTATTATCGCTGCGAATCCCGCTAAACCACATTTGCCGCAGAAATGATGTGTAAGATCCATTGGGCAACCACCATATCGGTGTCCAAGGTCCTTATAGTTCCAGCACACAACAAAACTTTTTGGGTGTAACGCATCAACATTTTCGGCATCTGCAACTATCTCTTCATTTTTTGAATCCTCGTTTTCTTTCTCCAAAGGGGGCTTGGTAATCCGTTCTACGGTTATAGGGGTGCGTTTAGGACGAGAATCAATTAATCGACGTGGATGATATCCGGAAGTAGACCATAACCTTTCGAAATTATCGCACACCTCTCGGAAATCTTCCAACGATCAAAATTTTGCATTGCAAGTAGCATTTCTCAGTACCGGATTCAAGTTTTCTAATGCAACATCTAGTAATTCACTACCTCATAGTGGTTTATGCAATCGAGTATTTATGCTTTTGATATAACACTTAGTCGCTAAAACTTTCTTTTTCATTTTGTGAACGTCATTTTTCAAGCTGCTAAATTTATCGAGTAAAGCCTTGTGACATTGATTCCACGTTGCGTTTCTATTCTTTCGTATATAAATATAATGACATTTTTCGGCCTTTCCTGAAACAAAATTTCTGACTAAATGGATTAACTCGTGTCTAGGTATCAGATCCTGACTCGCTTGTTGTTGAAGTTTCATGAGAAAATCGTGAACGTTGTCATCATTACGACCGTCTGTCTTTCCAGAAAATGAAACTTTCCACTTTGCAGGATGAATACTCCTCCAGTACCATGAATTAACTTTTCCATTATTTCTGGATTTGAGAACGATTTAAAATGTAATTAAATTATGCAAAATGTTTAAAAACGGAAAGCTGCACTCGGACCACCAGAAATTATATTATTTTAGCATCGGCAATGTAGGGTAACCCTTTCAGCTTTCAAACTTAAAAAATATGGAAATGTACTAAGACTGTTCAGATCAGTGCTTATGAGATTATTTCTTAAACACATTACTTATTCAAAACCTACGCTAGGAAGGGTAGTAAATAATTTGAGCGTTAGTCTACTGGCGGTGGCGAATGAGCTTCCCCAATTTCAAATAACCTTTTGAAATGAAACATTTTTTTTTTGTTTAAGCCAGGACGAAAGTTCAAATTATTATGTGAAATCTTTATTTTATTTTTACCTTGTTTTTCACATTATTTACAAAGCATTTTACATTTTATGTTTGTGAAATAACAAAATTTGGTAAACAAAAAAATTTGGCGAACTGTGTAGTACAGGTTATACTTTTCGCCAAGTCAAACCAAGTAAAACGATTTTGATTTATCCAACTCCTCGGACGATACTTTTTCCTATAAAGGTTATATTTATGTACGAGTTAATAAAAAGAGGCTCATTCATAAATAAAATTATCGAACAACAAAAAACATTGAGGTTTCGCTAAATAAAATAAGTCCATTTAATGGAAAATTGCATTATGAAAATGCAAACTGTAGAAATATGTTACATTATCTCGATAAACAGATCAATCAAAGTGGTTTGTTTGTTAAATCCACAAATCAGATGCCACATTCTTATCATGAACAGAAAAAATGATTGAACTCTAATACGTACGGGAAAGGGGCTGAAACGTAAATTAAATTAATGTTACCTAATTCGTATAGTAATCTGAAAACAAAAAAAAAAATCATCCCGCTAACAAATACTTACCGCATCACAACTTTGTGTTTGTGGGAAAAGTAAAGAAAAACTCATTTAAAACCTGAGACAAGTAAGACAATAGCATGAATAATAATACCAAGGTATATTAAGATAAGAACAAAAATTCAGGATAAACTAAAAGCAGATAAAAAGTTTTCAATATTTATTTTTACTATATATCGCTTTGTTTTTAACGTTAAATTGGATGATAAATAATAACATTATACGAGTCTGTACTACGAAAACAACATTCTCAAAACTGAAATATAATAAATGAATTTTTCTTTGTGAAAACATAAAAAAAAAAAAAAATGAACTGGTTGGAAAATTATTTTCTTTTTGCAAAAAATAAATACAAGTATATGACAATTTATTTATTTTATTTTCACATACCTACACATTTAGCTACTCGTTCGAATGATGATAAATGATTTTTGAAATTTTTCGATTTAAAATTGAGTAAAATTCAATTTTAGGAAAATTATTTGGTTTGCGGTTTCTTGTAGACTTCAGTTGAGAACATTGAAAATAATATGTTCCAGTTTAGATAATGATCTGTGGAAATATATTGACAGTAACACTGTAAATGAATTAAAATGAGTTTAACGGTTATTACCCAAGTTATTAGTCAAGAAGGTACTGCTAAGTGGTGTCATCTAGTACAAGTTATACCTAAATCCTTAAACGTATTGACACTTTCAATAATATACAACCGTTAAAAAAATAAACATAACTGGCGAGTAAGCGTGATCAGGTAAACCAATTGTTCTGCATTTGGAGAATTTAGCATTAAATTATGCGATGTACACCAAGCTTTAAAGTTTGTCAGGATGTCAGATTGAAAGTAAATTGCATCATTGGCGCAAGAAATAGTTTTGAAAATTTCGATGTGGTCCGCATAAATTAGAATGTCGAAATGGCTCAAACAATTTACCCCATCACTTACAAAAAGAATAAAGAGCATGACTCTAAATGACTACCTTGACGTAGAAACATCAATCACTCATGAAGTGGAACTACCAATTTTAACATTTTGAGTTCTAAATTCCAGATAAGACTTAATAAAATTAATTGGCAAAAAGTTACAATCCAAAGAGACAAGTTTCCGCAGCAGAAATTCTTCATTGATCTTGTCAAAACCCTTTCAGAAATCAGTGTAAACGACCTGTACAATATTACCATTTAATAGTGAACTTGAAATACAGTTTGTAAATAAAAGTAATTGAGTAACGGTTGACCTCGCCGCCCCGGTGGCACAGTTGTTAGCATGCTTGCTTTAAGCTCCGGAGGTCCCGGGTTCGATTCCCGGCGGGTGATGAAAAAATCACGGCTGGTTAATGTAAGGATCAATGAATTAATCACTCATTATCCGTTGTAAAAATGATTATGAAACTTCAATACGAAGCGGCCAAATCCCTACATGGGATGTAGCGCCAGCGGAAAAAAAAAAAACGGTTGACCTGCCAGGGAAAAATCCATGATGTCTGGGAAAAATGGGACAAAAACAATTATTATTAATATATTTTATAAAGTATCAGACCTCCGTGTGACGGTAGAGTAACCATCTTTCGGAATTATTGACATTTAAATTTATACTTTCTTATTTTATTCGTACCGGTTCAAACGCAGTGTATTGTTTAATAATGATACATACTAATCAGGAAGGGTGAAGCTACTTACAGGTCAGACCTTGTCACTATTAAATCCATTACTAAAAGGGTAATATTATGTTGCGGTGTTCAGATATCTGAAGGAAAAATTACGGACGTAATCATTTACTAAAACACCATTTTGGTGACAACTGGTATGAAATGGAAGACCTTATCTTCTATAAAAACATTATTAATTCCAACAACACCGCTTGTAGTACTGAACAGGACATTCCGAATTATGAAACACAAGAAGATTTTGCACTTCAAATTTAATTATATTTTTAATTATTTTTATTTCGCGTGATTTGATGTAATGTGATATTTTTACGAACGTTTGCTTTATTTTATAAATAAAAAAAAATTATAAAAAAATGTAATGTTCCAAAGTTAGCTAGTTTTTGAAAGACGATAGACAAAACTCGCTATAAAATGATTTGAATATCAAAGTGTGTTATTTTAAAAATGGAAAATGCTGTATACATCCAACAATTTTTACTGTTGCATTTTTTTTTTTTTGAATTGAAAGTTCATTTTGATTATCACAATTAGCTAAAACAAAGAAAAAAAATCATGCATTGCTAGAGAACTTGATAGGTTTCTGATTTTTTCTGACGAAGAGTTTATAAGATAGTTAGCGAAGTTGCATTTGAACGATACATATGGACCTACTTTTGTTATTTGCTTCTTCATATCCGGTTAAAATTTATACTTATTCAACCCTATATTTTGAAACGTTGGTTGGTTAAATAGAGACTCCTCTTAAATAGTTTGGTTCATATTTATACTTCGATTTTTGTTGCCAAACCTTAGCATTTCAAAGGAAATTTGTTTACTAACCTAAAAGGTGGTTAATAAAATTAAAATCTGTTCATTTTTCAGCTACATTCGTTCGAAATATACAGCTCTCATCTCAAACTCCAATATTTTGTATTTGTGCCTAATATAAATTATAAATATTAGAGCAAACCTCAATCAAACAAAATAATTAATAATGTACGAATGAATTCCACTTAATTCAATAAATTAATAATTAATTTAAATATTCTGAGAATAAATAAATTTAAAACAACTAATTAACTGATTCTACGAAATCAATTAAAATATTTACAATTTAATTTCTTTTCTTGCTGATTTAATTAAAATTAATTAAAATGAAACTTATAAATTAAATAATTTTTAATCAAATTCGTTTACTTTTATTATTGCTCTTTCAATTTTTATTGCTTTTAGTTTTACGGCAACAATTAATTTTGTTGAGTATCGTAGGTTGAGTTAATTAGTTCACTTAGGAAAATGAAATAATTTCTGTTTATTTATTTTACATTTCAATAATATTATTATTAATAGTATTACTAAATCTTAAGAAATTATATAAGAGACAATAAATTTGTATTTTATAGTATGTATTTGAGAAGCTTTATATAATATTAATACATAAAATGAAAGATAATTTAAGGAAGAAGACATTTTGAGCTCTTTATTATAAATTAAAATATTTATGATGGCATATTATGCTGAAATAACAACATAAAATTATGCATAGTCGCAATTAATTTTAATTACTTTTAAGCTTTTAAATTATTGAATCGGAATCTGGAATAATAATATTTAGGTTGTGTTACTTTATTTTATTCTAAATGAACTTGATTCTATGTAAATCGTAACCCCGTGGAATCCCTGTCTTCTATTTTGGTTGCATTTATTTCAAAAAATATATGAATTGCAAAATTTTCACACAAACTTATTTGCATCATCCAAAATTGTTTTCAACTATTTGAAACTCGAAAAACCAATTTGCAGTAATCAAAGAAAAATAAAATAAAATAATAATTTTACAAAATTTAAGCAGAATTATTTAGAAGAAGAATATTAGATAATTAAAGTAGAAATGGTTTTCTAATTGATTTTGGTAAAACAAAGTTGCCTTTCGTTAAATATTTTTGTAAATGAAAAATTAAAATAATACGACTATACGGCCCGTTGTACATTTCAGCTAAGCTAAGCTAAACGATTTGAGCTATGTTCATAGCTCTGTTTGTAAATAAAGGGTTTTAATGAATCGTTGCACACATGAGCTAAGCTAAGCAAACTATGTTGTACTGTTTTCAGCTATGAAAATAAACATAGCTCGAGTTGTCTTCGCCTTACAATTTTCAGCTATGTTTCTCACATATACAATGACATTTTCCTATACTTTATTTTTGACGCACATACAATGTTATTTAAATTTCATTCTGTCAAAATATTCTATACGAAAGGAAGACATTTTAAATATATAATAATAAAGCAAAAATTTCTTAAACATATTTATCATATAGATAATAAAGTTTATTTTCTATAATTTTTTCTAATTCATCTGCAGACATTATTATGTCGTATTTTCGATGGACAGAATTAATTTGAAGTAACCTAATGGGTGCGTCACAAATAAAATATAGGAGTATAAGGATGTGTGAACCAATTTATTAGCTCAAATGTGCGGATGTCGAGCTAGCGAACTAAACTAAGCTAAACTAAGATATGTTTTATAGCTTAGCTTAGCTGAAATGTACAACGGGCCTACATGGTGGAAAATACGTGAAATCAAAAAATTTTACAAGTCATGTTTTAATTTTATGATTTTTTGTTTTATTGCTGGGTATCACTAATTAAAAAAAAAAATTATGAAACATGATTTTTCGTCGTTGTTGTTGTTTTATAAGATACAAGGAGTCAAATATTTGTTTATTTATTTCTTTTTCATTTTTAATATTGGCGGCCTTCCACTTCCAATATGCAAAAGTAGGTGTCTTGAAAGCCAATCAAAACCAGCATACGTTAACGAAAGAGTTTGCACTGAACTGAATTATTTATTAATAACTGGTATATTTAGGAATGGTCTAAATCTAAAATATGATCTCAAAATAGAATGTTTTATTTCCGACTCTCCTGCTAAAGCATATATTGAATGTATAAAATCACATAATGGATATTTGGGTGTGTGGTTGTTTTACGGAGGCCGAATATGTCCACGATCAGAGAATAGTATTTTCAACTAAATATGCTACTTAAAGGACTGGCATGTTCCTTTAGAAATAAAATGCAATAAGATCATCATACAGGCGAATCAATTATGGAAACCTTACCTATTGATATATTTTTACAATTTCCCCAGGACTGTATGTATTTAATTTGTCTTGGATTCGTGGAAAAATTATTGTTTTCTTTTATAAAAGAACGTAATTTTTACACAAAATTATCCAATCGTCTTCTGTTTTACCCTTCAACACAACCAATAGAATTTTATCGGGAATGTAGGCCTTTAAACGATATTGATTCTTAGAATGCTTCTAAATTCCGCAAATTTCTTTTATATGCTTCGCCAGGTACACTGCAGGGCATTTTGAAAAAAAAAAAAAAAATGTATGAACACTTTCAAATAAACATTTTAAAAGAAGGTTTAGTTTAGCCAGTACAATTTTACAGCATTTTGTTCATCAGTGGAACTATTATGGTTTTACGTGACATTGACATGACATGACATGGAAGTGCATGTCTGGAAAACCTCAAGACCTACCCTAAGCTTTTACCAGCTACCAATACCGCACTAGACCTTTGGATTCGTGTCTGATAATGAAATCTTCGGATTTCGTTAGATGGGTAACATAAATACATTTTTTTGAATGAACATTTTCTAAGTGCAAATTTATTAAGTATCCGGATTTTAAAACGCTGCAATTTTTTTGGTTTGTTTGTTGGCCGATTTTGTTAAAATTTATTGGAAACGATATCAATCATCATCGTCAATCACAACAAATTTTTCTGGCTGATTTTAAATGACGCTTTAATGGGCTAAGCACCACAAAATCAACAATGGTTACAAAACAATGTTCTAAATTTTATTTTGATTCATAAAGGGAATAGTGAAATTATTAATTAATTATAGCATTTTATAGAAAATAAATTTATAATTTCAAGACCAAAAACTTTTTTGTGGCAATTTTTTCATAAAACTTAACCAATTTATAATCTCAGGTTTCAATATTATCTTAATTTGTTGTTTGTATTGTATTAATTTTTTTTCTAGTTCCGACCTTAACTCTTGGTTTATGCAATGGTTTCTCAGCCATCCCGATATTGGCTGACTTTCCCGCATTCCAACTCATTTCATGAATGTTATTCTTTGTAAATACTTTATGGTGATCGCAACCCATTTCTGGAATATTCGAAAAGAATTTCAAAATTTCTTCTGCTCCCCATATTGTTATACTGGTAGCCAATACAGTTAGCCGAAAGTGAAAAGTCGATAATGCAGATTGTGTTATTAAACCCGAAAGTCTCCAGCCGAAAGTGAAAAATTGGTAATTCAGATTGCGTTATCACAGGCCGAAAGTAAAAAAATCGGTAATGCAGATTGTGTTATGCCAGTCGAAAATAAAAAATGAAGTCAATATCGGTCGGTAGCATAAAAACTTCTAAGGAATGTAAGGATACATGATTATCATTGGATACCTTTGTTATTATTCATATATGGCAAAACCTGGTTGCAGTTCCTCGTGGAAAATTGTGGAAAACTCGAGAAACCCAAAAAAATATTTTAATTAGTATAAAAACCGCCTCTAGAGTGTTATGTCTGGAGATGTATTTTGTTGATGTGACTAGATATAGCTATCGCAGGAAAAACAATTAGTTCAAGTTTTCCGTTGTGGGAAATTCCGGAAAATTTAAAAAACGTTCCAGCCGAAAGTAAGAAATGAAAATCAGCCCCTAGAGTGTTATGTCTGGAGATGTATTTTATTGATGTAACTTGTCAATAGCTATCGCAGGAAAAAAATTCAGTTCAAGTTTCCCGTGAGAAACTTGAACTGAATTTTTTTCCTGCGATGTCTATTGACAAGTCACATCAATAAAATACATCTCCAGACATAACACTCTAAGGGCTGATTTTATGCAAATTTTTTAATGATTTTTGGAAAATCGAATTTTCCGAGATTTTCCACGGGAAACTTGAACTGATTTTTTTCCTGCGATGGCTATTGGCAAATCAAATAAAAACGATTTAACTACGATTTAAGAGGTTGATTTTATTCCAATTTTGTGAATTGTCTTCTGATTTTCCAATGTTTTCCGCGATTAGGTTAAACAATGTTTTCCACGTAAGACTATTTACAAAATTGTTTATTACAAGCCATGTTTCGTGATTTCTTAAAGAAAACCGCAATGCAATAAAACCGAATTACTTAAAGATTTACTTAACCTTAATCGAATCCATTTTCAAATGAGTGATTCACATTGTCCTTCAAAATAATTGTTGAATTATAAGAAGAAAGAAATGTATGTATATGGGGCGCATACAGTATATTGATGGAGAACAAAGCATTCCTTAAACATTGTCTTACTAGTTTTGCTGATAATGTGTATAAGCTTAGTTGCAAAAGTTTAGGCCTCGAGAACCACAAGCATACATTTCGCAGTTGATATTTGCTACATTCGAAATTGCAATATCCAGGGCTAATTTAATTCAACAGGCAAATAATTTATTTAATTTCTGTCACGCAGGATATAGATTATGAAGGCTGTGTTCAAAATAAATAAAAAATGTGCCAGTTGTTATAGGTTCTACTAATCTGTCTAAACCAAGAACAAATTCAGGGAATGGCATAAATTTGATTATTAATTATTTGCCCTTTAGTCTAAATGTCGCAAACAAATAATAAATTATAGAAATCAATTTCCCTAAGTCCCCTGTATTTTCAGTAGATTATCAAATGAATTATTCTCCTTCTCACAAATTATTTTGATATTTTCCAGAAGCAACAATAATAACTTTTGTTGTTGCCCAAAATTTTGCAATGTTAATACGAATTTAGCGCAACGAGAATGAGAAATTCCGCATTGTATTTTGAAATCTGAAAACTTTTTCACTAAATTTAATTTTTTGTTTGTTTTAATTTATATATTTTTAATTTTAGAATTTTTTTAGAATTTTTTACATTCACAATTTGGCACCACCAACAACAAACCGAAAAATGAAAGAAAACAAAAATTAGCTTCTTATCACAGTTCCCCTCATTCAAAATATTTTTTCGTTTTATCAAATTGATCTGATTTAAACTTACTGTGATAACAGCAAATATGTACAATAGTACAATGTACATACTTGTATCATAATAAAAGTTGAATAGTCTATAGATTCGTTTCGTTTCTTCTTACATATTTGAAATTAAAACTGTGATTTACGATAACAGAATTTAAATATCAATGAGTGGTAATGGTAGTAGGAAAATACTTTAAAAAGTGTGTTACACACCAAAGCATTCCTCAAATATTCAATTCAATGATCATAGCTCCTGAACTTTACTATTGAAAAAGTATTATGAACTGGTGTCAGCAAAATGCATTAATTAGGTAACGCTTTCCGCTGACCAAGAATTGAAAAAATGTTCCTCGGAGATTCAACAGAAAACGATAAATATAACTTGAATACCTTAGACTGTCTCTGTCGATCTGTAAGTGAAATCATATTTATTTATTGAAAATTTAAAAAAATCGAGTTATTAAATTCTTTTAGGATTTCAAAGATACAAATTTGACAAGAAAAACCAAAAAAAAAGTTTCTTAAATTAAACAAAAATTTAAAATTAAATTTTAAAATTAATCTAGCCTAGCTCTTCAAATTTTATTTGAAGTTCTATATTTTGAATTAATAATTTTAAAAATTTAAGCAGTAAATCCAATTTTTTCTTTTAGTTGTCTTTAGATAAGTTGACATCGAATTAATGTTCAGCAACGTTAAATGATTTAGGCAATCTATTAATAGGGCTCCTCTCCCCGTAATTTTTGAAATGGTGTTCGAAATTGATAAAAACTGAGCCTTCTATCTGAAACACGAATTAAGATATTTGCAGTGATGTACGGTGAATCAATATGGCCAAGAAGAACGTTTCCTATAAAGGCAATATCCAAAAAAAAATCTTCTATTTTCAAAGGTACAGATTTTTTAGTCTTGGCGTCTTGGGGTAGTAGGTGTTGTATCTATAATATATCATGTACTGGAATATATTAAACTATACCTGTATTACAATAGAATAAGAACAACAGAATTTAATACTGTTTACCTTGTTGAATTGGTCAACAAAACAGTGTAGATTTAAAGAACAAGAAGCACACTATCATCGAGAGCATTTGTATTGTGTATTCCTTATATTGTATGGTGCTGCCGAGACTATAATGGCTTGCCTGGCAGTTCGTTTTTCCTTAACCCGCGACTGAATGGGAGAGTCCATCGCAGTCTCGTGAAATGAGTAGCTCTTGCTTTCTAAATTTTTTCATTTATACCAAAGAACCATATATGTATTGTACATGTTACTAAAATCAAAAATTCTAAATAATACTCTATATCTATGTTTTCTAAATTATTTAAATTTCCATATGTATCTGAAATTAAATAGAAAGCGAAGTTTGTCGATTAAAATCAATTAGATTCTTTCGGCTTTTTATAGAGAAAATATACTCATAAGTTGAAAAGTACGGGGGGGGGGGGGGGAGGGAATTTTTATTTTTTATAATCTGTTCGGCCAACTGGGTGCTGATGCTTTGTATACTTGATTTTCTCCAAAATATATTTTGTATTCTAGTAACTTTCTTTTAATGTGGTTGAGTGAGCTATTGGTACGCGGGTACGCGTGCCAATAGCACTTTTTGCCATTATGTTAAAGAACCGTTTCAGGCTCCGCTTTAAAGAATTAATGAATAGCCACCATTCGTCAGGCTTATATACATTTAGTTTTAGTTCATTCATCAACCCAAAAACATCTATGCAACACACAGTTACAGTGATCTTGCAAAATTCGTAGTCACCTTGAGATTGTGGTATTTGGAAAATTGTGGGTGTTATAAATTTCAAAATTGTTTATTATTTCCTTCTATTCCATCTCTTCGACATGTTTAACCAAAAACAACAGATGCTTTGAGGCACCCATGAATCATACTTGAGTTATTTTAAGACTTCAAATTTTCCACAGACCTAGCAAACCACATCAGGATCTTTGTTGCATTGATGTTGAACTACAACATTTCTTCTTGTAACTCTCCACCAGGGCGATTATCTCCATCTACAAATTAAAATTTATTTTATTATTTATGTTGCTATTATTTGCACCATTTACCTAGCGCACCTAGCGGAAGTATAGGTATATGAAACTTGATAAAATATGCGGCATATTATGAAAACCGTTTATCCAGCATTCTATTTCATTTGGACAGCGAGAATCGCATATTGTTATTGTGTGAAATGATACAAATGTAAACAGAAGGAAACCAATTATGGAAAGATTTTTATTCGATTTTAATGGAACGAGAAATGACCCCCCAAGTCACTAATTTTTTTTTTTATGCCGGTGTAGTTTTTGAAAACGCTATACAAATTTCAAGTTAGTAGTCCTTCGAAATTAATAGATTGCATAATTCAACAGTTATTAATTACAATTTATGTACACTTATAATAGGCAATACCAACATTTTTTTAAGATTAAAGTAAAGTTTCAAAATACATAGCTATGTAGTTGTGTTTATGTCAAACAATGTAAAAATAGAATGTTATTTGTTTCTATGCGAAATAGGATTTTTCCCTTTAAAGTCCAATTCTCGGTCCATAAAAAGTTATGTTTTAAGTTTTAAACTACATTATACTACAACAATTTTATAAACATTTTTCCTTATCTTGCAAAATACAATTTACAGCTAGAACAAAACGATTTTTGTAAATTTATAAACTATAACAACTTTGAAAATAAACTAAATAAAGGAAGAAAATCAGCTTTTTTTGTTTTTGATTAAAAGTTTCGATTTAAAAGATAAATTCTAAAGAAGAGGGGATCTAAATGTAAGAAAACTAAACGCAAAGTGTATTTTTCGTTTACACTTGGATGGAGATTTACTCTGTAAAATATATTTTTCACAGTTTTCAAATTTTCTTATTTATTTATTATTTTGTAGATAAACTAATAGTTTTATTTGCTACGGTAGGTTACAGCGACAAACGCACAAGTCTTTTACAAAATAAATCAGACCCTTTCCAGAACAAAATTATAACTAAATGACCATATAAAAGAAATGGTACCCTAATGTCAGGGATATCCTTAATGATTTAAGAGTTTGCTTAGCTTTTAATAATTTAATATTTATTCCTGTGTATGATGAAATAGCCAATAATTCTGCTTTCATTTTTTGTCATTTATCAGACTATATTCTAAATTTAGTTTCGATTTTTCGTTAGTTTTAGTTTGTCTTTGTACTTATTCTAACAAGTCGCATGAAACTTGGCGCGGCAATTCGAAGCTCAACTAAACTCAAATACTATTGTAAACATTGTTTGCATGTATTTGTGTATAAACAATAAAAGCCAAAAATTCGGGCCAGTTTTGTGTATATGTACTTATTTCAGTATGGTAACACGTTATATGTTTAAATAGCGTCAATTTTTTTGTTATCTGTCAACGTGTTTAAGAATTAAGCAAATTGAACAGAATTTAGTGACTTACTACAATATTCGTTTAAAAATAATACAATTTTTATTATGTATTTTTTTTATTTTTTTATGAATTTTTTAATTGGGTTCAGAGCGGACTTATTAAAGGTCCTAGCTCCTTGTAACTGTCAGAGCTTTTGCACCCAATGCGCGATCCTGCAAGTAAAGATTAATAGCTACCTTAAATTTATTCATTTTATATTCCTTCGGAAATTTGAAGTGTATTAGCGAATTCCACTTTTTTGATGTTCGGTATATAAATTCGCGCTTGATTTCTTCAGTTCGAGGTTTCGGGAGCTTCACGGTAAACTTATGTGCATTGGTTGTTACTCTTGTTACTCTTGTTGTTGTAACGAATGGTGGTATTTTCTCCGATAGTTCTGCAGAACATTTACCATGTAAGCATCTGTAGAAGACGCAGAGTTCTGCAACATCTCTGCGATGCTGTAAGCTGTCTAGTTCTTGAGTAAGTCTGGGTTTCCGTATTACTCTGATAGCGCGGCATTAAACCCTGTCCAATAAGTGGAGGCTGGTACCAGACGCACCTCCCCAAACTTGACAGCAGTACTCTATACATGGTCGGATGAAGGTTTTATATATCTGGAGAACTTGATGCGATTTGAAAAACCTTCTGCATCGATTCAGGAATCCGAGTTTTTTTGAAGCTGATTTAGGCAATGCAACAATGTTTTCATTCCATTTGAGTTTGTTACTTATTTGAACACCAAGCAGTCGAATTGAGTCGCAACCCACAAAGATATGGTTTTTTACCACAAATGGGTAGTCGTTGCGACTTTTTTTACGTGAGAATGTGCATATTTGTGTCTTTTTTTCGTTAAATTGTACTAAGTTGTTGTTACCCCACTCAAATATTTTACTTAAATCGGAATTAAGAGAAGTTACGACTTCTGACCGTTTATTATTTAGATCTGTAATGCTAGGCTGTGGTTGTAAAGATCTTGCAAAATTGATTGATTGATTGGTTGGGGTGTTCGACCAAGCTATAGGCATGACTCCCGAAGATAGCCGGGCCTCGCATGGACAGTACACAACATAAAGCAGATTTGCATCTTGACGCCAAGGGACAATATTTCATAATAGTTGTCGCTGTTGATGGCTTTGTTACGACACCTGTCATGTGCGTAACGCTGATTTAGTTTGCTCGTTGGTCTGTTGCATCTCAGTGGGTTTGCCCATCTCTGATTTATTTTCGATTTTGTTTGCCCCTCATTGACGAATACCAATTGTTTGATTCGTGTGGTGGCCCTGATGTGTTGCCTGAGCGTGTAATGGTCGTTATTATCGGATGAGTGTGACGTGTACCAATTGGATGTTCGCTCCTTGAAAGATTGTCATTGGTGCGCAGAGATGACATGATATCAACAACGTGTTTTTGGAGAGCGCAAATGTTTCATCTATCTTCTGTGGTCATTAAGTTGTTGGTGAACTAATTACGTGATTACAAGAACGATGAGAGCATGGTGGTCCTGGCCGAATATGGTGATTTTTTTTTTTTTTTTAATTGGAAAATAAAAAATAAAATACGGGGAGTCAAGATTTGAATTTTGTGAAGATCAGTAAAGTTTGGTGTGTTAGAAGAGACGGTCAGGGAAAGAATTGTTTTTCTGGGTAAAATCCCATGAGTTAAGTTGAATAATTGCAATTGATGTTGAAGTAAATAATAGTGTTAATTAAGTAGTTTTGGTGAAATGTGTAAATAAGCTACAAAAATATTATAAAATATTAAATTAATTTATTGCAGTATGTATTAGTCTCCAAAATATTAAATTAATTTATTATCGGTATAAGAAAATTTTAAGATTTTAAACGACGTAGATGAGTTCGCCCAAAAACGGAAACAGAATATTTTAGCTTTGCTAAAGCAAACTAAAGACTTCTGTTCGGCCCAAAAGTTTAGGCCCACAACGTGGGAATCGCTTTGCAGCAACATTAAAACGTTTTAACCCAAGACATAGGCAGATAAAAATAGATAATAAACTGTGAAAGACGTACCTGAAAAAAATTGAGGCGAGATGTTTTACGCTTAGAGCGCTTTTCCATTAGGCGACGTAATAACGGTATAGCGTCATTGATACACTACGGATTTATTGGTGCAGACATACAGATATATTTTTACTGGACAATAAATCGGGAACATCATTGCCCCTGTTGTATCGGTCGGATAATTGGTTGACATTCTCACAGATATTTTTTTTTTAGTTATGAGATGTAGCCAGAACCTTTTCATAATAAGCGAAAATGTATAATTTATTTACATACGATATGATACAGGTAACAATAGCAACTGACACCGATTTCAGTGAAGACGTTCCAACGGAAAAGCGTACACCGACATTATCGTTATTGTCGAAGTACCGGCGACGCGACAATATCATCGGTATATGAACGCTCTTTTGATATAAATTTACTGAGTGCTAATTAAATTGGTTTGAGGTATAACTTTGAGTGACACTATTTCCAAAATGAACGAAAATTCGAAAAAATTTCCATGTCACACTCATGGATTGAACTGACCATATTTTATGATTTTTGAGATATGGGTCTGTTGGAACGGGTACATTAAAAATGCTGCCCGTTGCAGTACAAATAATTCACAATACACCATTCTTCGTTCACACGTTCTTCGGGAATCTCAATATGTGTGATACAGTTTGGTTCTGTTGGTTGATTTTATTGCGCGTTGCATTTATCATTTGCTTATGGGCTAATGGACTATTTAAATACACATGATAATTCTCTTGGCAGTGGGTTGGTGTTTTGCTTAATGGCTTAACTTGAAGCTGCTAACGATTTTATTTCTTTATTAGTTTCTAAATCTTCGAAGTCATACGGATTTCGATCATACGAATGGGTTCTTGACTGTTTCTTAAATTTGTGAATATATTTTTTAATTACAGTATTAAGTTAGACCGGACACTGAATTTTTTTTTAAAATCACATGGCCAATAAAACACATCACCATAATTTTTTTCCAGATGGTACATGGTATCCGTCACATAAGAGTTTGTTTGTTGCCGCCTTTATTACTCGAATATTAATAAAATTATTGGGATACCAGTATATTCCCGAAAGGAAAAACCCCGAAAAAATATCGAAAGTAAACTGCCCTGGGTTGGTGACAAAATTGCGAATTACAAACTCCCGAAAAATCAAGTTTTTTAAATATAACAAATGTTTGAAAAAATCTTTTAATTCCTTTTATACCTTAGAAAATGAAGGTTGCCGCCTCCAAACCCCCGATTGACGAATTGGAGCATTTTTTTGTTAAATTATGTTTTTTTTAAATAATTATTCATCTAAAATAGAAACTCCCCAAAACCGCTTAGCATTGGACCCTTTTCGCAAAGATGAGAGGGAAACGTCAGAAAAGTTTCAAAAATATTTACATTTTTAAAAATATTTACGTTTGTGTTAATTGCTTATATTATACCAAAATAAAAAGTCCCCAAAATGGCTTAGCATTGGTCCTTTCCGCGGAAGGATGACATGAAATTAAGTAGATTCATTTTGTTTTTATATTTTGGTTAACAAAAATTTAATGGGGCCTTCCTTTTCGATGGTGCAGTTAACTTTGTATTTTTCGGTATTTTTTCGGGATTTTTATCCCGGGATTTGCGTTCGGGAATATGCTGGTAGCCTGGTTGGCTTAATTCGTTGGGTTAGCATGGTATTATCTTCATTTTTTTCGGGATTTTTTTTTTTTGGATTTTAACTTTTCAATTGTACTGGATTTTTATTTTCTGGATTTTTTTCAGGCAAATATTATAATTCATATCTAGCGGGTTTACTATGTATTACGAAACGAAAGTAAACCCTAACTGAAAGTTCAATTATGAAATAAATTTTATTTGTTTAGAAAAAAAAATCCACAGAAAACCCCGAAAAAAAATTAAAAAAATGAAAATTCAGACACACAAAGGTTAAGGGGGTATTCTGGTCTAGAGACATAAATTTTGAGCATTTCTTTCGAGGTCGATAAAAAAACCAAAAAAATATTTTTATTCACAATCAGTTGGTAACAAATAGCGTTTCTAACCTCTTCAAGGTTAGAATGTGAGCGAAAGGAATTTGAAGGGTGGTAGTTGCAATCTTGGTCGCTGTCGTCAAATTAATCATCATCTAAATTCATTATTTCTTCCTGATCTTCACATCACGAGCTTTTCGTTGTGTCAGTTCCGAATTCATCACCATCTTTCCCGTAAAAATTGATACATTCAAATTATACTGAATCTAAATTACATCAAATAATTTACAATTAGAAAAATTTTTTAAACTTGATTGTTGTCAGGGTGGTTCATCCGCATTAACATTAGACCCCTGTAGTTTATGCAATTACCTAAATTTAATTTGGATTCATATTTATCATGTTTTATATCTTACAAAGTTGGCGTTACTGTTTAATACCACAGCCTCACGCGATGAGCTGGTAATCGATGATATAATAGGCTTTTTATACCTAAGCATGTTAACTGCAGTTTTAAGTTGTACTCAACAAAATTAAAAAACGAAATTTGTAAAATTAACCACACCGATATTTATAAAAAAGGTTCAACGATTTTACCTTCGTCAAAACAAAAACCATTTTACTTTCAAACGCCACGGTTTCATGATTATTTGGTAATAAATCGACCTCGACTAGGGCATCGGGTCCACTCAATTCTTTGTTGCTGGTCGTTGGTTCGTCACTAAACCAAACTGAATAAATTGAAAATCATAAAACTTTTTTGCTCCATATAACATATAATCGTCAATGATCCCCTTGTTCGGTTTTGATTAATTCTTTTAGAAAATTGTTCCAATTCCAAACGAATTAACTTACCATAAAGTTCTTTTGACGAAATACTGAGATAAAAAATTAAATTACTCTATGCTATCGCCTTCGTAAATTTCTTAAAAACCAAATCACGATTGTTGCTGCCTCATTTCAATTTTGATTTCGACTGCAAGAACACGATAATTCTAAAAACCAGATCCTGTTTATGTACTTATAGAGGTGTCGAAATATTGTTAACTGTCATCAATATCATTCATTATTACACTAAAGCTACCTACAATCCGTTGTGTTGTACACGCAAATTTGTGTCAAATCAAATTTATACAAATTACAACCACTTAGGAACCAATGATTGAGTGAATATACGAATTCATGACAGATTTTTACGATTTTCTGATTTTTTTTTTCAGCGCCTATTTAATTCGATGTCAACTAAAGCTCTAATGTTCATGTGTGTGTGTTGATTTCATGTTTGGATGATACTTGGTTTCGTGCAATTCAACAAGTGCTATTCAAGTTCTTTTAATTATTTTTGGTTGCTATTCAAATTATTCTGCAAATTATTGATTTTTGACGAAATTTTTTTATCATTATAATCGATATTTACTGTGCGAATATTTTCCATTAAAACAAGTTAGTGGGAGAAAGGTAAATGGTGTAAAATCAAAAAAAATGATTGAATTTGTTTAAGAGTTTTGTCAAATACGTTTTGTGAAATTTAATGTTTTGGATGTTAATATCACGCGAAATTTTATTTTTTAACTAGAAATGTTTAAAAGATTATTTCTGAGTCATAGGTTTTATGACAGATGAACATAAATTTTGCTGCTTAAAAATATGTGTAATAAAATTGTGTAATCGCTTTGTCATTTAGTGATACACTGATTTCAAAGAGATGCTTCATTTTTCAATACGAGTACATAATAAAAACCATTGTGAAATTTATGCAATTTTCAAAATCATCAAAATCCTAACGGCTATGGATTTTAAATTTATGGAAAATAATCAAGTTCAAGTTAATTTCGTTTCATCGCTCTAATAGAATTACATATTACTTTATTTTAAAACACAATTAATTTGGTCTTGTCACTTTCTTATTATGACTTTTTTTTGTAATTAAGTAGCAATTATCTCTTTGGAAGACTGTCTCAATTAGATATGATAAAAATTAAAATTTGTTCTACAAATTGATGCTTTTGATTTGAAAACGCTACCTATATACGAAAATATTAAATAAGATGAATTCTTACCTTTTTGATCAGTGAACTGTTGCTAAATGATGAGATAACTCTACACTGCTGTCAAACTGATAGTCTTCCAGCACAATAATTCATTTGCCTGCTGAAATTATAAAGAGAAATAAAATTTAAATTATTATTGTGATTTAATTATTTATTTATAATTTTAAAATTACAACAAGGACAAAATGTCTTAGCTTAAATGAGTCACAAACAACACTATACAGTTAACATTCAAAATAGTTAGTAAAAATAATAATAATATGTATTGATAATAATAAAAATATGAATAATGATAATTATTATAAGAAGAGGAAAAATTGTTAAGAGTTTTCAATTCAGTTATAAATATTTATCAATTTGGAATATACCAAAATAATTTAAAGTTTACAAACGGAACATAGTAACCGCATGTATGCGTTAAATACAATAACATTGAAATTGTTAAAAGTTTAAAAAGGGGAATGTAAAATTCGCTAATACTACAAGTGCACGTTGATTCCTATATATAGGAAAAATCAGTGTAATAAAAATTAGCAGTTCAGTCGCTATAGCCTGATGAGACGTACTGAAAGATGACTTATTTTTCACATGCTCGCAGATCGAAACTGAATTGCAAACTCTTAACAATTTCTCCTCTTCTTATAAATATTTATCAATTGGAATATACCAAAATAATTTAAAGTTTGAAGATAATTATTATATTCAAAAATATGCACGATTCTAATAAAACCGTTTTCATTCACTAGGCCAGCCTCAGAAATGAGCGAAACCAACACCCAGATGAACAAAAACATTAACCACACACAACCAAATCCAGGTCAGATTTAATTATTACAAAAAGCTCTGACAGGCCCGTTTAAACTTATTCATCGAATACGAGTGATTGTCACAGCGAATAATTGTATCTATTAGAATCAAAAACGATCTATTCCAATTTTCACGTTTCTGAGATAATTGAGAAAAACTTTTAATTTTTAAATTACTTTGCAAGCTCTTACTTTTATTGATTCATGTAACATTTATTTACTTTAGTCTATATTTGAGAAACAATTTGGAAATAAACAGGTTTTGAATGTTACGGAATGGTAATTTTGTTGTAAGTTGTGCAAATATTCGTTGCTAACCCTTTTCCAAAACTGCTGCACTAATCGAGTTTTTTGTTTCCGATACGATAGTCGTTTGCTCGATACATTGGTAACATCCACTTCTACAATGGTATTTATTGGACTCCTTGTTGTGAAATGCTCAGCGGTTAATAGCTCTAGGTCACGTGAATCACTAGATAGTGGGGAAAGAGGGTGGGAATTAAAACTGCCCTCTATCCCGATAGACAATGTCGTTAGTTATTCCAATGTCAATACTTTAACTCCCACAACTTTTTTCATGTGAGATTTAAACTGGCAAACTACGGCCTCCTAGAGGCCTTCTAGGGGCGTAATCTAAATTGCTATTCTGTAGTCTTCCTTGAAACGATAAGCTTCGTCATGGCGCCACAAGGGCCCCCTTATCATCGGGCCGCATGCCGGGAGTGCCTCTCTGATCGCAGCGGTTACCGATGCCAATCAAGTACGGAAGGGCACCCGATGACATACCTAACGACGACCCCCTGAGCAGAAACCGTCCTCCCACGACTACCAGCACATATATCGGGCCGCCTCCCAGCACAGTCTGGCCTGGGGGAACGAACGATCCGATCAGAAAGGACAAGCAAAAAAAATTTCATCCGAACATTTCATATCGAATTCCGCGTCGTCACCACATACACCATCAACCAAATCAAAAAATCAGACAATAAATACAAATATTTACTATGAAAATTAACATTCCAGAGAGAACATTACATAAACAGAATTCATCATTTAGCAAACTTGTGTTCGTCATTTTTTCTTATGCACAAAAAAAAATTAAAAATATGTTTACAACAAAACAAACTTGACAAAATGCGAAATGCAATAGAACATAATAATATATTGATCATAAAATAATACAGTACAACTATCACAAACCAGTGTTTAAATTCATTTTTTCGTTCCCTTCTTTTATCATTTTTTTCGCTCTTTGTGAGAGAAAACATATTTATATTTTTTTTGTTTCTTTCTCCGAGAACGAAACCAAAAAAATTAAAATATCTCTTTTCAGCAGTGTTTAAATTCATTTTTCGTTTTCTACTTTAATCTCTCTTTGTGGAAGGTAGAATAGTTATTTATATTGTTTTTGTTTCTTTTCCCAGGAACGAAATACAAAAAAATAAAATATCTCTCTTCGGTAAATTTTTTTTTTAGTTTTTCGCCTACCCATTGCCAATATGGACTTGATTGTTTCTCGTTTTATTCGTTTGATTGTTTCTCGTTTACATTGGAATACAGTGATATGTCGCCGTGTACAAACGCGATATAAATAAAATATTTCATATATAAAACTTACTAACAACACTGACACAAGCCAATGTACATTTGTTTTATGATATCTGTCATATGAAAAAAACGCAAGGCCTGTATAAGTATGTATATATATATGTGTTGGTTTTGTGAGTTAACATATTAAATTTCACATCACACAACCAAAATGTACAACCGTCAGTCTTTACTAAGTCATAAAACGACTGAAAATTACTTTGAAAGAATTGTTATATTTTAACGAAAATATTTTAACATTTAGGCTGTTAGTGAATTAGTTAAAAACTAGTTAAAAATGAAAATTTTGAAAAAATTAATTTTTTTTTTATTCACCACAAAAAAAAAGAAAAAGAAATTTAACGCAGTCGACACCGTCTATAAATTTTGACAACTGATGTTAAAAAAACGTCATTCAAAAACATTCAGTATTGAACGTCGTTCAATAAATGATGGCGATTTATTGACTACGGTTTGACACTGGATGGAGTAAAAGCTTTTATAATTTAGATATTCATCGTGCTTATTGACTGGGCATTTAATTCTTATATGATATCCGTCAATAGCACCGATAACATTAACAAAGATTCCAGTTTTTGCCCTTGTGTAAAATCTAACCCCGATTTCTTCTCGTTCGTCAATAGTTGGTGGTTTGTTAATATGCCGCATATGATGTGTAAAAGAGTCCAACATTTTACGTATGATGAATTTTACTGTAAAAGTGTATGGGAAAAAAGTATAGGCATATAGTTATAATTTTATTATGTATGTACATAAACGCTAATGATTAAATGCGATGGATTTTGAATGAATTTCAACTGTCAAAATTTTAACTAATTCACACAGCAAAAATTCTACTTTTGTTGTTACAAATATTTCACCACGATAATTTGATTTTCCCCAAATTTTTAACTAAAATATTTTTAATATATTCACTCATGGCCTTAAAAAGCGATAATAACGATACAAATACCCAAAATTAAAATTAAATGGTTTTAACTTTTCGGGTTTTCTAATTTGTTAACAAAACGAAAATACATAAAAAAATAATATGATACTTGCATTTTTTCTTTCGTTTTATTTTGTCATAATGTATGTGTAGTTAAAATCTTATAATTTGATGTCACCGAAATTACCTTCTCATTTGAACATTATAAGGTTATTTGTACATAACGTTATGTAGAATTGTACTGTCTGTATTACTCTAACAAATAATTTAAAATTTTTAAATTATTCTAAATGCAGATCAGAAAAGTAACATAGTCCAGGAGATTTTATTAACATACTCCTATTTGAATTTTGCTAAAAATCTAATAAGTCGTACTGTGAACAGTATAGAACACCGTTTCACTATAAGATCAATGCGATGATCTTAGCGAAAGCAAAATACAAATAACAATTTTGAGGAAACAAATAAAACGAGAATCAATCAAGCCCATATTGGCAATAAGTAGGCGAAAAACTAAAAAAAAAAAAAAAAAAAAATTTCGAAGAGAGATATTTATTTTTTTTGTATTTCGTTCCTGGGGAAAGAGACAAAAAAATATAAATGTTCTACCTTCCACAAAGAGAGATTAAAGTAGGAAACGAAAATTCAATTTAAACACTGCCGAGAAGAGATATTTAAAATTTTTTGATTTCGTTCCCGGAGAAAGAAACAAAAAAAAATATAAATATGTTTCCTCTCGCAAAAAGAGATAAAACAAGGGAACGAAATTTAAATTTAAACACTGTCACAAACCCGTTGGATATTTTAACTTTTTTTTTATTAAAAATGCGTCGATACAGGCAAATGTTTACAACAAGGGCTTCTAACAGGAAAAAAGTGACATGCTTCTAAAAGGAAAAAAGTCTCTACTCTAAGCATTCCTTCTTCGTCGACAAATGCCAAAACACTAACCAATTTATTGTTTTTTGGGAACGTTTTATTTTTTGACAACAATCTAATCTCACTTTCAAAACTCATCATCTGCACCATTCTAATAATTGATGCCAACTTGGCCTTCAACTCACAATTCTCCAAGCTACCAGTGCAAGCAGCCTTATTTCTAATATAACGGTTTATGAAGCGAAAACTGTAAGCCGTAAAGTGTTTGAGTCTTACTATTGAATTAAAAGGCAAAACCCATTTCGAAAAATCATTTCCGTGACAGTGCCATAAAAAAATGTTAGTTTAGATAAATTGAGGATCATTAAAATTAACTTAAGTAAAATTAAAGTAAAATTTTATGCCTAAAATTCTAAAATTAATTATTAATTGCTTTTATTATTTATTTAATTATCTAAATATTTATTGAATTTATTTTGGTCTGTTATTAATTTAAAATGAAACAGTGGCTCAATTATAAACCAAATATGTTAATTAAAATTAAATTGTATTTATTTTATTTTTCCGCTAATATTTTGGTATTTCGTGCCATTATCAAGGCCTCAATTAATAAAATATGTTCTGCTATTTACAATTTTTTCACGGTTAAAAAACAATGCTTATTGAATCAAAATCATACAAATGAAACGATAATGGTACGAGATACTGAAACAAATACAATTTAATTTGACTTAACGTGTTTGGTCTATAAATAAGCCACTCTTTACTTTAAAATATCTATTTAATTGTGATTTTTAATTATTCTTACAGAAAATGGATCAATCATGTTGAAGAAATCAAATTACTATCAATTTGAACACTGTTATTGAAAAAAATGTCTTGCTAATTAAATTAATTCATAATAATGTTGGAATGAATTAATTTAAATTAAATTATTTTTATAATTTATTTATATTTTATTCTTAACTAACGTTGAAATAAAGTAGGTATAAGCTCGATTTGTGCAAAATTCGATATTATACAAATTTATTGCTAATATGCCGAGCGAAATGAAAGTCAAAAAAATTTTATAATTGTACTTTTAATAATTACAATTTTAAAATTTTTTATGGAGGGATTTCACATGCGGGGGAGTCATGTAGTGATTCATTCATTTAAATCGCTTATTTTAATTCGTTTATCTCTACAATCATTCGAAATGTAACCTAATTTCGACTATTAAATATGATTGCATTTGAACAGTTCTTTTAAGTGTAGTAGTGACACTTCCAGCATATTTCACAAACTAATATACTGTGGTGTGTATCTATGATTAGCAATTAAAAATATTCCACATATATTTATACACCCCACTACTTTGTATTAAATTGAATATAATTGGGCACATTTAATACAACAACCGAAAATTATACACCACCATCTATTGTTGTCGTTCACAACCAACACGTATTCAGTAAATATAATTTTGCTTAGGCATAAAATTCAGTCTATAATTGCTTTTGATTAAGGGCCGATTGTATGAACACCGCTAAATGAAAAAAAATCCGAGAGTAATGATTAATCACTACTCAAGGATTTTATTTTTCGTCTATTGTATGAACGATGCTAAATAAAAATATAGCCTCTCTTTTATTGCAGTTTTATAGCAGTTTTTTGTATGACTGGCAATATTTTTCTATGACGTTTACTTTGTTGATGTTTATTAAAATTTCTTTTGGTTATTTAGAGGAGAATAAAATTTCAATTTCCGAATTTGGCATTTTCTTCCTTGTTGAGTCCATTTTTAATAATTACGTTTTTTTATAAAAATGTCTCAACCACATTTGAAATGTCAAAAAAAATAAAAACCAATTTTTTTAGTCTCTGATTCAGTCACCAAAAAGAGAGGAAAAAACAGATGGTAAAAAATTCATCGATTAATTTTCTGATTTAGCATCGTTCATACAATGTAATTTACGCTAAATCTGAGGATTAATCATTTATCCTCGTTCATACAATCGGGCCTTAATGTCCCAAAAATATAGACACAAATATATAAAAGGAACTCTCACTTGTCATGCCAACAAGACAACACCTTTTATCGAATCATCGAAATAAATTTAGTACACGTCAGTATCGCCATTACGGCCAATTTAGTTTCTCTAAATTAATTTAAAAAAAACGAAATAAATTAAGTGAATCTTAATACGAATAGTGACCAAATAACTATAATAGTTTTAACTAATAATTGCACTTTATTTAGAATGAATAAATATTGTGAATGCAATTTCTTGGTACCGAATTATAAAAACGTACACAACAATTGTGTAGCAATTGGAACTGGCGTGTACTAATATCTTGTCGACAGAACATTCATTTCTCTTCCATCAACCATCAAATTTAGTAACCCAAACGCATTACAGAATTATACCGAATTCCAGCATTCCCGCAACCCCTCAGTGCCTCCTCAGACGCTCAACATGCTCCTCCTTTCCAACTTTCGACACCCCAGTTAGGAATATTTTTGCTTTTAATTGCAATAACTGTAAATGATAGTCCCACCATGCAATATTTTTTTTTCCACGGGTCCAGAACCAGATACCTAAACTAATAATTATTCTTTTTAAAATAAACTTGAGGCTACCGGAAGCATTGAAAGGTAATACCTACAGGAGTTAAAAATGTTTTAACAACACTCTACGATTTATATGCAGAATGAAAGAATGTTTTCGATATCTAGAAACTTTAGATAAATCGATTCATACTATTTGTTGTATGAATAAGAATGCATTAGAAACTAAAGCTTAAATCAATTGGATTAAACCAATAAATGCTTAGTTCTATTTTTTAATGAGTAAAATTTTTCAATAATTATTTATTATTCCAGATTGTCAAGAATTCTCGGGAAATGGGATTATTTTTCACGATTTCGGCAGAATTCGAAAAATACGTATCTCTATGATAGTTCCCGACTAGTTTCTATTTCCCGGGAAATCGAGGAAAAAATCGCACACGTTTCGCAGAAAATTCGATTTTATTGAAAATCAACTGAACTATAGCCCACAAATTCAGAGCCAGAAAAATCGAAAATCTGCAATTTTGCTCCGATTTCGATGATTGATACCTCTATCAATAGGCATTGAGACCTGTAATCGTCATGCCAACGGTCATTCGGATTGCTTGAATATTTCTACACATTTCGCAGAAAATTCAATTTTATTGAAAATCAACTGAACTATAGCCCACAAATTCAGAGCCAGAAAAATCGAAAATCTTCAATTTTGCTTCGATTTCGATGATTGATACCTCTATCAATAGGCGTTGAGACCTGTAATCGTCATGCCAACGGTCATTCGGATTGCTTGAATATTTCTACACATTTAGCAGAAAATTCAATTTTATTGAAAATCAACTGAACTATAGCCCACAAATTCAGAGCCAGAAAAATCGAAAATCTGCAATTTTGCTTCGATTTCGATGATTGATACCTCTATCAATAGGCGTTGAGACCTCTAATCGCCATGCCAACGGTCATTCGGATTGCTTTAATGTTTCTACACGTAGCACGTGAAAACGTAGGAATAGTGTAGTCTCCTCTCTGGGTCAAGACTTTTTTCTAGTGTGCCTTTATTTGAAAAAAATAGTTTTGTTTATTTAGCTATTTAAATGGTTCTAATATCTAATACAAAGTTACTTAGTCTGAGAGGCAAATAAACAATTTATTTAGAGATATGAATTTTGAAAAGCGGGTTTCCAGAAATGTCAAGTAACCAACGAATATAAATTTTTGTTGTATGTTTCTTCGTTTTAGAACAAATAAAAGCGAATATCTCCCCCCCCCCCGTATGCTACTACAAATTTTGAAATAATTCCACGTATTTTGTATTTTAGACCAGTGCTATTAGATTTTTCTAAATATTTTTTTTAAAGAAATACTTAATTCGGCTTTCAAACCTTAAAATATGTCAAATCAAAGATATTTTCCAAAAAATAATTTATTTTTTTAAAAATCTTAAACAGTTTTACATTTGTCTAAACTCGTCTAAGTTAGACCAATAAATTAAGAATAAACCATAGGTGAAATTAAAATATCTCATTGGTTTACTGCACACTCTGAGAATCTGAAGTTTTTCTAGAAAAGGAAATTTTATGAGTGTTTTTGTTATTCTTTGTCGTACAAAATTATATATGTATGTACCTTTAACAAAAATGAAACGACTGATTTGATCATTTCTGATTAGTACAAAATTTGGAAAATTTATGTAAACATATTCTTCGGAATTTAAATGAATCAAACAACCTTAAAAATGCTTCAACTATAAAAACATATGAAATGCCATTCCACCTCAATTTAAAAGCGTGCATCTTTTAATCTCAACCGCCATGGTGTTATTTTACCGCTTACGAATCCAAATTTTTAAGTGTATGGATACAAAACAATTTTGGACTGCCTCTCTAGCATTTGAAGTGGATTTAGTTTGTCTTACTTTCATTATCGTAAATGTACGAGTACATGAAAAATCTTTGCTTCAAAATGTTTGCACTAAGAAAACATTCGAATCTGAAAATATAAATATGAATGTATATAGATCTGCTTTGGTTATTACAAAAATAGATTAACTATGTACAATATATGATTTGTCGGCTTTGTTTATAGATACATATATTATTTTTCATAACATTTCAATATTTACGACTTGGTGAGCCGGTGAAATAAAGAAGCCATCTACTCATAACATATCTACTCTAACAAAATGTAGAAATATCACCTCCCACCATATACCCTACTAAGAACTTTCCTTACATAAGTTTTTTTCCTTGGTATTTTGGTTTAGTACTGAAAAGTTCGATCTACTAATCAGGTAGCTGCGACAAAACTACAAAAATACAATTCGAATTTTATACGTAAGTATAAAGTAAGACCGTACTGATTTAGCGAATTATAATATTTGCCAAAAATAGAAACTCAAGGAAACTCTCTTTGTATGTATTAAAGCCCACACTAATATTTTAGAAATCATCTACCCCCATACACTCTTTTAAATAAAAAACCAAGAACCTTCCTTAAATTGTTTACCTTGATAGTTTGGTTTAGTACTGAAAAGTTCGGTCTACTCATCAGGTAGCCACGATCAATGTACAAAAATACAATTCGAACTGTATACGTTAGTATTTACCAAGTCGTAAATATTAGAATGCTATTAAAAATTATATATTTCTCTATAAACAAAGCCGAAAAATCATATTGTTGAAATCAGATCAATTTCCAAAATTCCTAAAATAGATTAACAATTTTAATGACATTTGCTTGAAAATTTAATGCAACGGAATGAAAATAAATGAATTAAACAAATATAGGTTTGTTAACGGAAGCAAAAAATAAGATTTTATAATCATAAACTATTTTAATTAAATTATTTACTATTACTCTGCCCACAACAAGATTTTCCTTTATAATCAGACTTAAAGCATCCGCAATCTTTTATCTTTACGTACAAATGGAGAAACTAAGCGAATATAGAAAGTTAATTTATCGGTTGAGTGATTTCTAACTCTCGTCTTTCTTGCTTCATCGTTATTTGCTCTATAGCTACCAAGTAATGTTATTGTTGTTCATGTACACACAAGGCACATATTCAATTAGTTGTTCTTCTTTAAAAGACGAGAATATAATAAAAAGTTATGTGTCGTAGGATTTTTTTTTTTACTACTAGTTGTTTTAAGATAACATTGGAAATGGGTTTATGTTACAACATAAATTATTTCGTTATATGACCCTTCATTAAATTTGATAGGCGTAACTTTCAATTTGTCTTTAACTTATCTGATGCTGGCTTAAATGATCCCTCGTTATATTTCGTTCAACTAATCGAACAAATAAACTTTAGAGATAAAACGCATGCCTTAAAAAAATTTACAAGTTCTTAAATATTTTTTTTTCTAATATCTAGCTGTTATTTATGTAGGTTCTTATTTTGCTTAAAGTTTAAAAAAAAAATAATTTAAGATAAAAGCATAACACTGGACTATTAAAAGCAGTCACGGCTCATTCGCACTAAATTTACGAACCAAATATTTGTTTTTATTTTGAAACCAAATCTAGGCTTTGGGCGTTCATTTTGGTTTTACTAAAAATATCAGCCTTCGGCATTTTTTCCACGATAACTACAGCAAGTTAATATATTATGTAATTGCATTGTTTAATTTTCAAACAAACATGTACAATTTGTTGGATGTTTATTGTGTATGTTCAATGTTGAGATTAAATTGGATTTGATAAAAAAAACAAACTAAATAAAACTAATCGAACTAAAAAGTTTTTTTTAATTGAAAAAACCAATTCTACATTTTGTTTAAGAGTTTCGTAAAACTAAAATTAAGGGAAGCGGATTTTATCTAAAATATAATTAAAAGTTTTTAACTGTCGAATTGTATTTCTATTTCCAGGTTGTATTGATATGTTGTTGTCAGTTTCAGACCGCTTTTCGTTCATCTAGTTATCAAAAAATTGTCTCAAAATCTTATTCCCAGTTGTGGTAAAACTATGTTTTCATAATAATTAATTGTCATGAACTCCTTTTTCCTCGAATATTTGATTCACCCCAGATGTAACGAATATTTATTTGGTAGATAAGATAATTTGAACAAAATTATGTTTGAACACTTTATTAAAACCAATCTTATCCTAAACAAAAATCCTTAACATTTATAATGTATTCACCCCATTTAATCTTAAATTATGCACATAATTTAGTTTTCTTTTCTTTATTTATAACCATCTCCAGGATGTAGCATCTGGCAACCAAAAGTTCAAAAACAAACTAAAAATTCATGAAAAGCGTCTCTTTTATTTCAATTTCGTAGAAGAAAAATTAATTTTTTTCTTATACTCGAGAGTTGAGACGGGTTGGTATATATAGTACATATATTGCTTTAAATTAGAACTATACATACAGCTTGAATGTATATAAATATTTACACAATGAATAGAATTCTTGATTAGAAACATACGTACATACATAATTAGATCAGTCTTATTCTAATTCAGAAACTTTTCATTTCATCATGAAAATCTCGATATGTGCTACGAGTATAAATGCCAAATATGTTGGAAATTCATTTAACATTTCTTGGAAAATTGAATTTGTGTTGAATTAACACAATTTTATCAAGCTTGCTTTTTTGCGATTCTTTATCGTTATATCCCGATTATTGTGTTGTTTATGTTTATGGTAATTATTAAGTATTAGCTTTATTTGTAACACATAAGAATCGCATATGCGGTGAAGATTTTAATTTAATTAAAATGGATTTTGCTTTGTCGGCTTTTCTATTTTAGTTGAATGCCTACCCTTCTTTTCTCGAAAATTGCCCTTCCTATTTTTTGTGAAATCTCCAGCGGACGCAAGTTTATGACTGAAAAAATATTCCTTTAATTTTTCAGCAAAATTATTATAATTTATTCAGGTTATTGATTTTTGGTAAACAACATTTTGGTGTTTTCTTTTGAGGCAACAGTATGGAGATTTACTCGTTTATCAAACATTGATTCGGCTCCAATAAATTGAGAAACTTAATAAGGTGAAAATCCTGACGAGCACAACTGAGTTACCATCACTAAGTTGAATCAGCTAGTGTGAAAAACTTCCGTAAAGCTTACCTTTGCAGATGAACTCACTTTTAGGTAATCAAAAAAGATGTTTAGTAATATCGCAAACTCAACATACATATGTATATATATTAAAGGCCAAATTAATTAATTAAAACACCAAAACATGACACTGGAAGGAAATCTCAGTTTCAATAATTTAATGCCTCAAAATAAACTTGTGTTTGGTCAATCAAATATTGTAGGTGTTGTTTCTTTACAAAGGAATGCCGACGCATAAAATAGAGCACATGAAGTCAATTTGCAAAGTTGGGGTTCCTATTTTGATCCCAAAAAAAAAATTCCTCTGCTAAGGTTTCTACTTTGTGTCCTTTGTGGATAAAATCGATGTTCTCCAACAATTCTCTAATATTTCTTTTATGGATGAGCCTCTTTGAAGGCTTTACAAACCTGATAAAAACAATTATATGACAAAAAAGGGGCAATATTGAAAATTTGGAAAGATATTTTTTAAATGAGCTTTAGGCAAACTGAAGATATACCGGACGCATTCCAAGTGGAGTTTCGCAGAACAGTGAAATAAACATTTCTCGAGAGAGATCATCGGAAAGATGAGAGAACAGAAAGAGGGCGAGTTTCAAAATTGCAGGGAAATTGAAAAAAATATGCAAGCAATGACGAAAAAACAAAGAAACACTGCTACGGGGGTTAAGAAATGCTTGCTGGAACTGCAGTAGGTGTTGGATATGATTTCATCCTTGCGGACTGATCAAAGGAAGGTAGAGAGGGACTACGAGGAGCAGGACCGTAGTACGGGGGGCGCACACGCGAATTGAGCGATTGATCAGCCTCAAACTACCCGACCGGTCAGGAAAGAAAGTAGGAGGAACGTATCTACAGACGAATCGGGACGGGAAATCAGGGTCAGACTGGATGTGCCAACAGGTGAAATGCGGTCGTTCATAACAAACATGCGAGTCAATAAACGCTTTTCCAACTCAGGTGGATTAGCTGAGGATTCCGCGGAAGAGGGAATGACACCTAGGAATCAAAATAATAGGGTAAAGAGGAAGAGAAGATGGAAACGTCGGATGGAGAAAACAAAGAGCAGCGCAGTTGAAGTCAAACCAGCCCCGGGTAAAACGTATACTGACGTGTTGGATGCCATTTCGTTGCGAAGAATCGAAAATTCGGCTAATTACGAAAAACAGCTGATAGGGGGGGGGGGGGGGGATCCTGCTAGAGCTGGGTTGCTTGAAGGCTCCTATCAAGTTGCAAGATATCATACGCGCAGCAGTAGGCAAAAATGGTAAGGTCCGAGGATTAATACCTCGTCTGAAGATAGAGGTTCTGAATCTGAATGATCTCACAACAAATGAAGAGGTCAAAACGGCAGTCGGACGTGAATCTGGAGAGGAGCTCACTGGGAACAATAAAGTCTCCCTTTTCCTTTTGGTCAAGTGCGGGGAAAAAAAACGGTCGTGGAACTCAACTTCTTAAGTTGCTGGCAAAGGGGACGTTGAAGATCGGTTGGGTTTTTGGGAGAGTCAAGAAGAGATTGAAAGTCATGAAAAGTTGTAGATGTTTTGAATACGGGCATATTAGGCGAAATTGCGTTGGCCTCGATCGCAGTGGTACTTGCTAGAAGTGCGGTAATGAAGGGCATAAGGCGATAGAGTGTTTTTCCGAATCGAAGTGTTCGCTATGTGCAAAGAGTTCCGGTGACAGGCGGATTCTAAATGTTAATCATGTACAGGGGTCAGGCATATGTTGTGACTTTAGAAAGGCTCTGCAGGACAAGTGAAGAGACCTCCAAAAATGAAAGTCCTGCAAGGAAATATCAACTTTTGTAGGGCTGCGTGTGATATGGAAGCTCAGATAGTGGTCGTTAGCGAGCAGTGTCGGGACAGGAATCCCATGACCTGGTTTTCAGATCGCGTGGGTACTGCGGCAAATGACACAATCGCGGAGTTTCGTTCTAAGTTCAACATACTTGAGGGCGTAATTCGTGATACAGGCGGGAGTTGGTGATATCAGTACACCAGAGGCAAGCTAGTAATGGAGATGGCATTGAGACTAGACCTGATCGTGTTGAACAGGGGCTCAGTCCCCGATATAACGAAGGCCTGGCTTCGGCAATTCCATTCCCGACATATCATTGGTGTCGTCAAGGCTGGCATCCAAGGTGGTGGACTGGAGGGTGATGGAGGAGTACACTGATAGTGATCATAACTACATCACCTTTATGGTGCTCGATGATAGACCGGCGCAGCGAACAAGAATCCAGAATTCACGTGGTTGGAATACTAGTAGGTTGGAGGGAGAAGCGCTGGTTGGGTTTTAGGAGGCAAACCTTCGAAATAGTCTACCGGTTCTGCAGGACCATATAACCAGGAGTGATGTCGAGGCTAAGGTTGATGAAATCATGCAGCTTATTTAGCGAGCCTGCGACGCAGTAATGCCTCGGAGAAAACAGTGGAGCGAAAGATGGCAGGCTTATTGGCGGACGGACGAAATACCGGAACTTAGGAGGGTCGCCCTAAAACTCAGGCGAAGGGCTCAATGAGTACAAAATAGAAGTGATGCAGTAAGGAGATCAGACCAGTACAGGATGGCAAAGAAAGAGCTCGGTATTGTCACACAGGCTAGCAAGGTTCAATGTTGGCAAGATATTTTCCATGAGGTGGATGTTGACCCGTGGAGCACAGATTATAAGTCGGTCACGGCGACTGGGTTCCAAGAAATTATGTAGCACAATGTAAGCAATGGTGATGCGAAATATCTTCAATACACTGTTCGCAACTCATGCCTTGAAGTCGGAAGAGGATACTCCAGAGCAAGTTGGTATTGTCCCAGCATTCACGGAGGCGGAGCTCACTGGTGTGGTGGGATCCTTAAAAAACAAAAAGGCCCCAGGATCCGATAGCATTTCCGGGGAGGTATTGAAGATTGGGACTGGTAGTTGCCCGGGAGGTAAGGGAGAGAATCCTGCCTCTCCGTCGTATTATAGGACTATTTGTATGCTTGACATGATTAGGGAAACTGTTGGGGAAACTGCTGAAGATAAGGCTGGTCTTTCCCCAAGGCGGCATGGCTTTTGGACAGGTCACTCATCCATCAATGACATTATGGAGGTAACCAGTGCGGTTGCTCGGGCAGAGAGCGAGCCGCCAGGCGAGACCATTGGTGTTCCTCGTTACTCTTTACGTCAGGAATGCCTTTAACTTGGTGAGATGCGAGGACATACTAGGGGCACTTCGGCGGTCATTTGATAGGAGATTATTATATGAGTCGCTCAGAAGCCAATGCGGTTAAGTCCATTTTTTGAAATTTTCTGATTTTTGTAAATTTTAATTGAATAAATTTTATTCAATAAAAAAATTTACAAAAATCAGAAAATTTTAAAAAATGGATTTAACCGCATTGGCTTCTGAGCGACTCATATGAGACGGCAAGTAGAGTTGAAACGAAAAGAGATCATTGCCGCAGTGGCACAGAGCTCGATTCTTGGTTCAGGTCTGTGGAACGTACTGTACGACGGCTTGTTCCGGCTTGAAGTGCCGGACGATGTATCCTTGGTGGGTTATGCGGACATCGCCGTGGTAATAACGGCTAAAGGTACTGAACAGGCACAGTTTAGAATCGACAAGGTGATGAGGAGAATAAACGCTTGAATGGA
>OY744483.1:275456463-275653077 GCA_963556165.1 Tipula helvola
CAATTTTATCAAGCTTGCTTTTTTGCGATTCTTTATCGTTATATCCCGATTATTGTGTTGTTTATGTTTATGGTAATTATTAAGTATTAGCTTTATTTGTAACACATAAGAATCGCATATGCGGTGAAGATTTTAATTTAATTAAAATGGATTTTGCTTTGTCGGCTTTTCTATTTTAGTTGAATGCCTACCCTTCTTTTCTCGAAAATTGCCCTTCCTATTTTTTGTGAAATCTCCAGCGGACGCAAGTTTATGACTGAAAAAATATTCCTTTAATTTTTCAGCAAAATTATTATAATTTATTCAGGTTATTGATTTTTGGTAAACAACATTTTCGGTGTTTTCTTTTGAGGCAACAATATGGAGATTTGCTCGTTTATCAAACATTGATTCGGCTCCAATAAATTGAGAAACTCAATAAGGTGAAAATCCTGACGAGCACAACTGAGTTACCATCACTATGTTGAATCAGCTAGTGTGAAAAACTTCCGTAAAGCTTACCTTTGCAGATGAACTCACTTTAGGTGATCAAAAAAGATGTTTAGTAATATCGCAAACTGAACATATAGGCCAAATTAAGGATCTAAAAGAAAGAAATCTTAATGTCCGATCACCGTACAGTAGTGTTGAGACGATGCCAAAACACCAAAACATGACACTGGAAGGAAATCTCAGTTTCAATAATTTAATGCCTCAAAATAAACTTGTGTTTGGTTAATCAAATAGTGTAGGTGTTGTTTATTTACAAAGGAATGCCGACGCAAAAAATAGAGCATATGAAGTCAATTTGCAAAGTTGGGGTTCCTATTTTGATCCTAAAAAAAAATCCTCTGCTAAGGTTCCTACTTTGTGTCCTTTGTTTCTCTAATATTTCTTTTACGGGTGCGAGTTCGAAAGTGCAGGGAAATTGTAAAAAATATGCAAGCAATGATGCAAAAACAAAGAAACACTGCTACGGGGGTTAAGAAATGCTTACTGGAACTGGAGGAGGTGTTGGAGGTGATTTCATCCTTGCGGACTGATCAAAGGAAGGTAGAGAGGGACTACGAGGAGCAGGACCGTAGTACGGTGGGCACACACGCGAATCGAGCGATTGATCAGCCCCAAACTACCCGTCCGGTCAGGAAAGAAAGTAGGAGGAACGTATCTACAGAAGAATCGGGACGGAAGTCGGGGTCAGGATAAATGTGCTAACAGTTGAAAATGACGCGTGGGTCGCGGTCGTACATAAAAGAAACTCAGGTGGAGTAGCTGAGGGTTCCGCGGAAGAGGGGATGACACCTAGGAATCAAAATAATAGGGTGAAGAGGAAGAGACGAAGAAAACGTCGGAAGGAGAAAAGAAAGAGCAGCGCAGTTGTAGTCAAACCAGCCCCCCGGGTAAGACGTATACTAACGTGTTAGGTGCCATCCGTGGCGACGCATATCCGGATAGCGAGGATATACGGCAAATTATGAAGACAGCTGATGGAGGGGTCGGGTCCTGCTAGAGCTGGGTCGCTTCAAAGATCCTATCAAGATGCAAGAATTCATACGCGCAGCACTAGGCAAAGATGGTGAGGTCCGAAGATTAAAACCTCGTTTGAAGATAGAGCTTCTGAATCTGGATGGTCTCACAACGAATGAAGGGTTCAAGACGGCAGTGGGACGTGAATCTGGAGAAGAGCCCACTGGGAACATTAAGGTCTCTATTTTCCTTTTGGCCAAGCACGGGCAAAAAAAATCGGCCGGGGTACTCAACGACGTGCCGCCTTAAAAGTTCAAAGGCAAAGTTGTTGGAAAAGAGGACGTTAAAGATTGGTGGGTTTATGGAGAGTCAGGAAGAGATTGAAAGTTCTGAAATGTTATAGATGTCTTGGATACGGGCATATTAGGCGAAATTGCGTTGGCCTTGATCGCAGTAGTAGTTGCTAGAAGTGCGGTAACGAAGGACATAAGGCGATAGCGTATTTTTCCAAATCGAAGTGTTCGTTATGTTCAGAGATTTCCAGTGACAGGCGGATTCTAAATATAAATCATGTACAGGGCCAGGCACATGTTGGGCCTTTAGAAAGGCTCTGCAGGATAAGTGGAGAGACCTCCAAAAATAAAATTCCTGCAAGGAAATATAAACGTTTGTAGGGCTGCGGATGATCTATTAACACAGGTAGTTTGTGAGATGGAAGCTCAGATAGTTGTCGTTAGCGAGCAGAATCGGGATAGGAATCCCCAAACCTGGCTTTCAGATCGCCTGCGCACTGCAGCAATATGGGTGGTTGATGCTCGTATTATTCGCATTGTCGATCATGGCGCGGGCAACGGATCTGCTTGGTTTAGAAGTCGGGGTGCGACGGTTTTTAGTGTATACATTTCACCGAATGAAGGTTGTAGCCGGTGATTTCTATGCGCGCGCTCTGGAATGGGGGCAGGGCACCAGAGGCAAGCTAGTGATGGAGATGGCATCGAGACTAGACCTGATCGTGTTGAACAGGGGCTCAGTCCCGACTTATCGAAGGCCTGGCTTCGGCAATTCCATTCCCAACATATCATTGGTGTCGTCAAGGCTGGCATCCAAGGTGGTGGACTGGAGGGTGATGGAGGAGTACACGGGTAGTGATCACAACTACATCACCTTTATGATGCTCGATGATAGACCGGCGCAGCGAACGAGAATCCAGAATTCACGTGGTTGGAATACGAGTAGGTTGGAGGGAGAAGCAGAGGTTGGGTTTTAGGAGGCAAACCTTCGAAATGGTCTACCGGTTCTCCATGACCAAATAACCAGTAGTGATGTCGACGCTAAGGTTGATGAAATCGTGCAGCTTATTTAGCGAGCCTGCGACGCAGTAATGCCTCGAAGAAAACAGTGGAGCGAAAGATGGCAGGCTTATTGGCGGACGGACGAAATACCGGAACTTAGGAGGGTCGCCATAAAACTCAGGCGAAGGGCTCAATGAGTACAAAATAGAAGTGATGCAGTAAGGAGATCAGACCAGTACAGGATGGCAAAGAAAGAGCTCGGTATTGTCACACAGGCTAGCAAGGTTCAATGTTGGCAAGATATTTTCCATGAGGTGGATGTTGACCCGTGGAGCACAGATTATAAGTCGGTCACGGCGACTGGGTTCCAAGAAATTATGTAGCACAATGTAAGCAATGGTGATGCGAAACATCTTCAATACACTGTTCGCAACTCATGCTTTGAAGTCGGAAGAGGATACTCCAGAGCAAGTTGGTATTGTCCCAGCATTCACGGAGGCGGAGCTCACTGGTGTGGTGGGATCCTTAAAAAACAAAAAGGCCCCAGGATCCGATAGCATTTCCGGGGAGGTATTGAAGGTTGGGACTGGTAGTTGCCCGGGAGGTAAGGGAGAGAATCCTGCCTCTCCGTCGTATTATAGAACTATTTGCATGCTTGACATGATTAGGGAAACTGTTGGGGAAACTGCTGAAGATAAGGCTGGTCTTTCCCCAAGGCGGCATGGCTTTTGGACAGGTCACTCATCCATCAATGACATTATGGAGGTAACCAGCGCGGTTGCTCGGGCAGAGAGAGCGAGCCGCCAGGCGAGGACATACTACGGGCACTTCGGCGGTCATTTAAGGTCCCAAATTACCTCTTGAGGGTGATGTATGACTACCTGAGGGATAGGAGATTATTATATGAGACGGCAAGTGGAGTTGAAACGAAAAGAGAGCATTGCCGCAGTGGCACAGAGTTCGATTCTTGGTTTAGATCTGTGGAACGTACTGTACGATGGCTTGTTCCGGCTTGAAGTGCCGGACGATGTATGTTATGTGGGTTATGCGGACGACATGGCCGTAGTAATAACGGCTAGAGGTACTTTAGGATCAAGTTTAGGCCAGTTTAGGGTCAAGCAGTTGATGAGAAGAATAAATACGTGGGTGGAAGGTCACGAGTTGAAGTTGGCAATCCTAAACACAGAGATTGTTATAATTACAAAGAACAGGATACTTACTATTATTCCTATGACGATGGGTACGGACAGGTGATTCACACGAGTGGAGCAGGAAGATATTTGGCAGTCACACTGGACGGCACTGAGCATGGTGTACTCCAATAGGGCGGTATCCGATGTTGCCGCTTTGGCTGTTTCCGGAGTAATACCGATCGACTTGTTGGCACAGGTGCGGCGGGAGATATATCTGCGGAGCGCGGATACAGGGAGGAAGGAGGCTAAAACCAGAGCTAGGGTCGAGACCATGGAGGCATGGTAGGTAGATGGGAGGCGACGGATAAGGGCCAATGGACGGTCAGACTGATCAGGGTCCTTCGTCCATGGATTCACAGAGGCCATGGTGAAGTAAATTTTTTCGTGTGCCACTTTTTGATGGAGCATGGGTACTTCAGAGCCTACCTCCACAGGATGGGAAAGCTGAGGTCCCCTCAGTGTTTGTGCTGCCCGGAGGAGCGGGATGATGTGTGTCACACTTTTTCAGGTGCGATGGATTCTCGATGGAACGAAGGCTGCTCTCTTCATTAGTGGGGGAGCTCATACCGGACACAGTGGTGGAGTTAATGCTTCAATCGGAATAGGCATGGAGGGCAGTAGCATATTACGTAGAGGCGACATTGCGACGGAAAAGGGAGGAGGGTTGCTTAGCGGATCCATAGGAGGCTATCGGGTCGTGTGTGGATTAATTGAAATGAAACGCCCGATTTGTTTATGAATTTTAAGAAATGGAATTTTATTTGTAACACTTTCTAATTCACTGAGATTTACACAAATTGATTTATTTATTTAGTATTCGTCACCACTGTTTATCGCGCACGAACTTAGATACTTTTTAAATATCAGAAAATAAGAAAAATGTGAAAAATACAAACGGTTTGTATTTTTACTTTTATCGATTTTTTAGATGTGTCAATATGGCTACCGCACGGTTTCGTAGACGAACAAAATCTGTGTCTATAATTAATTTTCTTCGTTTTATTTTTGTTATGTCATGTTTGGTCGCTACGTTGGTATGCATGCGATTGATAGGTGCGTCCTGTTTGTTTGAATGTGTTCGCATGAGAATATTGTGGCGTTGAGTGAATGTAAGAATTGAGTGAAAGGATTGAGTGAATGAATGTATATAAATGTGAATAGATGAACGAGCCGCTACAAGGCACTAAGAGGTCAGGAGGAGGGATATAAGCAGTACGGGCTATACCGAAGTAATGTGGAAGCGGTTTCGGTTTGAATTTTCCGTGGTGTGTATGGGATTTTTTAGTGAGTTACGTCTCACACTGTTATGCGGAGTGTAGCTCCGCTCTTCGTCTTTTGAAGTTTTTTTTTCAACTACAATAAAAAATAAAAAAAATATGGAATTGACAAATGTATTGGAGATTAGATATCTTTTAGAATTGGAACAAATTTTCTATTAATGTTTGTAGAATTGTTAAATTTTGTGATAATAAAACTATTTACGCATCCGAAACTATAATTGTAAATAAATTTAAATTGTAAGAAGAATGGTATGCCCTACTGTAAATTATTAAATTTTAATTTCATGCGATTGGTACACCTATTTTTGAGTATGACTTTGTTTTGGTCAACTTTTGTTTTTGATATTTTATTCATTCAATTTCTAAAATTTGTATAAGCAACAAGAAATAACAAAAATCTCTCTGTGTACCGTCCGTGTAGCCATCGTGCGAAATTGAAAATTATTAATATAATCATCTTCGAATTAATTAAGTTTATAAATCACTAAATAATAATAAAACATAAAATTATAACTAATAAATAAATTAATAGTGTGGTGCATTTTATTTCACTGATTGGCGAAACACGATTCTTCGACACGGAAATGGTGGGTTGATTATATAATAAATCTTCATTAGACCCATCCATTTACAAAAACGTTGAAACGTCATAAAATTATCAAACGTAATGGTTTAGCTTGACGACCGTTTTAAAGAAACAAAATTTTTTTTTTACTTTTTAAGTTTTTTGATTAAATATCTCAAAACCTTTTCAATACGTTATGTAAGAGAAAAACTTTCTTAGAAAACTGAAGAGTATTGCTTAGGACGAGATAAATAGAAACAAAAACTTTCCGAATTTAACTGAAAAGAATCCAATTTTTAAGCGAAACTGTTTAGTTACTTGAACGTATTTGAAAATCCCATTCAATTAAATTTTGGTTGGCCAAGTCCATAAAAGAAATTATCTTAAAGAAATATGGCCCCATAATGAATCCTAATTATTTAGGTATATAATTTGTTTAAACTAAATCATGTTTGATTAGAATTAATGTGTTATAAACATGTATGTCTGTGAAAATATCAAATACAAAAGTTAATCCAAAATAAATTTAATTTATTTGGTTAGCGCCTGATACCCCTTTTACATCACCTCATATGTCTATAATATATGTATATAATCTCGATTGAAAAATATTAGAAACATTTATATTCATTAAATTTTAATTTAAAACCATTTCCCACCGGCAATGCGGTGAAAAATATTTTTACAATTTGGAAAACTTATATATAAATTAAATGAAAATTCACTATGTAAAAAATCTCTTGTGAATTCAGCGTATCGAATAAACCTTTTATTTGGTTTTCTGCCTACTAAATAACATTAGGGATTAATATTAGATTGCCTATTTTGAATCAAATCGGGAAAACATAAAATTTTAAAATGTTTAAACGATTCACACCTCTAGACTATAACTCTATCGTAAATAATCCTTAGTATAATGAGGGAATTTGTATAGTTGAACTAGCATGAGACACGTACGAGTAACAAAAGAAAATAAATGGAAACTTTATGTTCTGTGTATTGCTTAAGAAAGGTAATTGACTAATTTATGTTTTTATCGAATTTTGATTCAAACAAAAATGTTTTTTTTGTGGTTTAGTCTGTACTCAATATGTAATTCACACAATAACAGGGTGTTGTCACTTTCTTAGTTACACTAACTTTTGTGAAAAATAAATCTGAAGAACTAAAATGAATCGACAACTCCTAATGGGAACATTATTCTTCCCACACATACTGATACATAAAAATATAATTAAAAATATTAGGGAAAACAAAATTGTCGCTTGAAAATTGGAACGACGCGACGCGACGCGCGATGGGACATTTTATGGCAGTAAAATATGTATGTACATACAAATAAACCTCAACATAATTAATTAATTTGAAAGACCTAGAACATAAATTTAAATTAATTAATAAAAAAGTTTTACGTAAAATAATGATGAAAATAAACCACATGCAGTTATTAAAATCATTAATCTTATTTTAAATATTTTTGTTATAAACTTCTGCGATTAAATTAGAAAATGATGGTAAATGTATTTGTTGGCTGGATAATTGGTGTGAATTATTTACGAAGAAAAGGATACAACTAAGTTGGAAAAAAACATTTTCTCACGGAAAAAGTACAATTTTAACAAAAAAAAATCTTTCAAAATGTTTTTGAGTGCAAATTTGTATCAATTACTCAATTATAAAAAGCTAGCATTGTTGCTACTTACGAAAAACGAAATTTTATATTGTTGTAGCTTCTATTCAAATTTCCAAACTGATGTGTACAGCTCCATCTCGAAACGAAAAACTACAAACAATTAAAGCACTTCTCTGAATTTTGTATGCAAAACTATTTCACCTTTAACAATTTAGAGAGAAATAAATTTAACATCATTTACAAACGTTTTCATATAATATATCTCGTTATGAGCATAAATAAAAAGAATATACAATAAGCCAACTGTTTTATTGCCAACAAGGAAAATTTTATAAAGAACATTAACTTTCAATTTATTTTAACAGGATTTTTACTTTTCCCACTATAACAGTGTTACAATGGATAAGTATTGTAATCGCGAAAAAAAATTGGGTTCCAGATTTTCATATTTTTCGACGAATTAGGTTGCCAGGACTACCCAAAACATCGATTATAAAAATGCAGTTTGTGTTAACTTTTATTTAGGTCCATTCGAATCTAGAACAGAGAGGGTGGAAGATAAAACTGCCAAACAGATTTTCTCAAAAACGAGACCGACGATTTTTTGTTATGTTGATGATAAATTTGACAAGGGATCATTTACCTGTTTACAAAATTTGAAGTTAATTGAAACATTGTGTAGCAAAAATAGTAAAAACAACCTGTTGAACTGTTTTCTGAGGTAACATCAAATTGTTTGTTTGTTTGTGTTTTATCTTTGCAATTTTTCTGGTGCTCAAGGTACTCCCAACTCTTTCGCAGTTCGTTTATAAAGTCTTGCCTTACGCAGTATTTAGCCAAATGGAGGACCACCTGCACATTGCATTGCTTCATGCCACTCTATAGTACTAGTATGAAAGGTGGGTCGGCCCATAGATTCCGCACTTTCAACAGAGGTTCATAGATGTGTACAATGCACACCGACCGTAATCTATCTGATTCGAACTCGGCTCCCGATTTTCCCAAATTTTCCGAAGAAATATTTTTCCACGGTTAGATATTTTCTACGGTTAATCAATCTTCTTAATTCCAACAATTATTGTTCGAAAGGTGTCTTTAAAATAAAATTAATAGATTACCGTGTAATATGAAATTTAAATTTCTTAATTTATCTAGACAAATTTGCTGGTGGCAAATAATATTACCATCATTTAAAAATAAAATATATCTAAAGCTTTGAGATATAAATTATTTCTCTGATGTTTGAAAAACATTTTATGACATTATTTTATTATTTTGAAATTTCAGCGATATGTTGATCGATACACTACTTAAGAATTTCTTTAATAAAATCGCCTATATTATTTCTGAGTAATAAATTTTCTTAATATTAACCCTCCGTTACTAACCAAATCTACCCAACGTGATCAAAAATTAAAAATAAACATAGTAAACGAATTGCAGCAAACTTCATACTGCATGTAGGTAATCTCACCTCAAACTTTAAATTTCAATTTGAAAATATAAAGTGGTGAGGCTGAAACCTCATGAGGTGGTCAGAATTTCGGTCTTCAAAATTAATTCAACTCCAAAATCAACCAATAACTAAACCTCTTCAGTCAATCTTCAGCTCAACCTCCAAAAACAATATTTGTGTAAAGTTCGGTTCAAATCGGTCAAGGCGTGTAGATTTGATTAAATATCTTGCACATATACAGGTTTTACACTTCAAGTTGAATCTTTTACATTTCAAATTGAACCATTAGCAAATTATATGTATGTCCAATTAGGATGAAATTTACCTATTTCTTAACGGATTTTAGTGAAATTTGACATCCGCTGATGACGAAATTCTATAGGTACACTGGAATTGAGATTCTAAAGTTATTTTGAAATGAATTTCTGGAATATGACCAATTAGGATGGAACTTGGCTATTCCTTAACCGATTTTGATGAAATTCAAGATTTGCGATGGAAAGGAGATTCTAACATGATACTTCTAATTCCGAGACTCTACACTACCGTTAGTAGTTTTAATTCTCCAGCGCATGTGTGCCACACACTATATTTTTTTAAACTTAGCCAAGCTCATCGCTTTGACAGTAAATACTCAGAAAAAGATAAAAGCAATATTGACATATTCCTCACAACCTCATCCAAATATAATTTTTGTGTCACATTTCCTTGTATTAATCGGGTTAAAATAGCTAAGGTATATCCTAATTGCCCATATTTTAGAATACATCCTTAAAATCATTTAAGAATGCAGTTTCCAACCTATTTGTCGAATTCCCTCATAATCGATTAAGGAATAGAAAACCTAAATGCTACATGGTCACATCCTGGTAAAGTAGGGGTAAAAAAAAGTTGTATGCTGGTTGACACGATTACAACCTTCAAAAAAAATTCTTAATTAGAAAGAATGACGTTATACCTCTACAAAAGAGAAAACGGAAAATTGATGTTTCGCAAAATGCGGCTGTCTGAAAAGGAAACGCATTTTTCGTAATTTTTTTAAATAGTTTTGATACAAAAGTGGTAGGGGCGATAGACAGTTATTCAATGAAGGTTGGTACAAAATTTAAAGTAAATCAGTTAAATAGAACTTGAGGTATCATGTCAACCAGCACAGCGTACCCCTTTTTTACTCCTAAATTTACCAGCTTATAACTTATTTAATTTTAATTTTTTTGTTTCAAAATTTTTTTTTGTGTATTTTCAAAATATCAATAAATAAGTTGTAGAAGAGTGAATGATAAAAATAATTTTTGTTTTTTTATCGAGCTCGAAAGGAACGCCGAAATGTTTGTCTCTAGACAAGAAGTTTTAAACTATGATAAAATATCTAGTGATCCTATATGGGTGAAATTGCTAAAATCGTCGGAAGAGCTTATTGTTAGAAATACCATTATAGTACGTAAAAAGTGTAAGTTCGGTAACAAATTGCCGTTATCTCAGGAAATCGTTGATCTTATTAAAGAAAGAGAAGGGTTTTTTAAATTAAAAAATCTACATTCCAATGATCTATAATTGGCAAAGAAGCAAAAAGTCGTAAGCTCTATTATTGCTTCAAAGATTAAGAAAATAAAACGCCAGCGCAACTATAGCTTCGTAAGGCAATATATTGATAAGCCAAAAGATTTATGGAACTATTTGAAAAAAGTTATATTCAACAAAACGATTAGTCCGGATTGTATTTCAGCAATAAGACTACAAAATGAACTTGTTACAGATAGTTGCACAATTGCTGAAATATTTATTTATTTTTATTTATTTATTTATTTGGTCAATATTTTTTTAATTCAGTGGCAGTAGTGAAGTCAATTTATTTATTTCACAATAGATGATTTCTCGTTAGTAAATTATAACGTTACATAAAAATTTCATCTAACATTTACTAACAGTGAATAGTTAAAAATACACTATTAGGTTTAAATACATCGGCTTCAACAGGTTTGGATAATATATCAACAAAGTTATTGAAATTTATCGTCAATTACATAAAACCTTTGATTGTGCAGTACATAAAAGATGCTTTTATAAGTGGAAATTTCCCGGATATAATTAAAGTAGCGAAAGTCATACCAGTTTTTAAATCTGGTGATCAACTTGATGTAAAAAATTATCGTCCTATTTCCATATTGCCATCTGTATCCAAAGTATTTGAAAAAACTATAGTAAATAGATTAAATAGTTTTCTAATATGTAATAAGATATTAAGTAGCCACCAGTTTGGATTTACAGTTAAGTCAAATACAACAGTGGCGTGTTTAAATTTAATGGATTCTATCAGCAGAGAAATAGATCAGAAATAGTTTTGTGCTTGCTTATTTTTAGACCTCCAAAAAACATTCGATACGTTTAATCCACAAATCTTATTACTTAAACTACAGAAATTGGGATTTACTGATACACAGCTTAAACTATTTGAAAATGTTCTTTTGCAAAGAATACAAATAGTGAAAATAATTGACCAATTCAGTGATGTTATTATATTTAATACGGGTGTTCCTCAAGGTCCAATCTTAGGACCAACCCTTTTTAACATTTATATCAATGATATACTATTTCTTCAGCTAGAAGGGCAAATACCACTATGTGCAGACGATTCTGTGATTATGTACCGTGCAGATTCTCTAGAATTTCTGTTTTCATAAATTGAAAATGATATTCAAATTCTCAAGGAGTGGTTTAATACAATACAAATCATCTTGTTTTAAACCATGAAGAGTCTATATAGCATTTGGATGAAGATGTTCTAAATTTTAATTCTATAAAATTTGAAATTTTTTCACTTGAACGTGTAATAAAATATCAATACCTGGGTTTAGTAATTGACAGCAAGCTCAGCTGGTCACATCATATAGAAAAAGTTAGGAAAAGTAAATATATTATCATACGTATTAGCTATAAATAAACCAACACTATTGCTGTCATACTATGCATATATTTAGTATCTTTACTCTATCTAAACCTGATATGGAGTGAATGTGCGAACCGAATGCAAGAACTGGAAACCTTGCAAAAAAGGTTTTTAAAATATGTAATACGTGCATCGTGCACCCTTTTTGTACCCAACCAAAAGATTGTTCGAGTAATTTGATTCATTGCATTTTCTAGCTGAGAGGAAACTACTAATACGGGTGTATACAATTGTAACAAATAAAATAAAACATAATCTGGTGTTAATTAAGTTAAGCGGACTCCATAAATATTGTACAAGAAGAGGGTCTCATTTGGTAGTCAATTTCTTTTCGTTAACAACGGCCTTTAACACATTATATCGTGGTCTTATTAAATATAATTCACTTCACTCTAAAATAAAACAATCACCATCTGTAATGTTTCTTAAAAAGTTGTTGAGGGGATATAAACGAAATCAAACATAATGATGTGATTAAGAAAAAAACAATTAGAAAGAAAAATTGTGAATATTTGAAGTTGAAATTGAACGTCAGATAGAATTTGTTTTAATCATTTCTTAGAAATAAACTATTCCTTGTTTAACTTCCTAAAAAAATTATAAAAAAAGTAAATATTAAAAGAAAATCTTTTGTTAATATATTAAAATTTAATTGAAACAATTATTTAATTATAAAAAAAGTTAGGTAGCGTTATAACCAATAATGGTTCGAGCAGCCTTAATTCCATAACATTTTATTTTACTTTGTGTTACAAGTTATTTAATTAAATCTTTTTTAATTAAAGAAACCTGTTGTAATATACTTTGCCTAACACTTTCCGTCCAACACGGTTACATTCTGGTTGTACCTTTACATAAATTTCTAATTTTTACATTACAAAAAAGGCGGGAAAAATACAGAAAATTTAGTGTTATTAAATGAAGCAAAAATTTTCTTCTCTTTAGCATGATACCAAATTTGCAAAATGTCCCAAAATGGACTTAAGCAGTATGCGAGTTTGGTCCATGATACGAATATTACAAGGTATGCTTGACAGCTGAAAGGTGAAAGCACATGGAGCGTAACATTACTCAGAGTCAATTTGGATATGATTTTGCGAATTGGTTTAGATTTATTAGAATATTGTACACGATCGAAAACACACAAATCCCAACCAAATGGAGTCAACGTTACGAAATAGATAACTCAAAGTAACGTCACTAAAAGGAAAAATGGCAATATGTCGATTAGTTGGAACATACCTTGTATATTTATACAATAAAAAATTAAAATTAAATAATCAAAGTAGGTTTTTGTTATTTTATTTTGCCTCTTTCTCATGCATCTACAACACTCTCGATAATCATATATTTCTTCTTGCTTTATAACTACGGGGAAATCTTTAAATTTGTTTAATGCATAGGATGTATGTAAATTAATTTAAAAATGTAAATTTTGTAGGGTGATTTTTTTGAAAACCTGCTAAAATTCTCTATAGAAAGCCTGCTTATTTTGCTGATACGCAGATTGAAGCAATATCAAACTTTGGGTGTATTATGCCTCAATGAGGGACTCTCCCAATATCGATTTTAGTTCATTTGTCCCCACGCTTGGGAAGCGCTGACTACTTTTTTTTTTTTACATGCAAAAACAAGTAAAATCATGTTTACAAATACAAGTTTCTTGTCTAAATTAGTGGATGTCCCCCTGCTTTTTTTTATGATTAATAAAGATGAGTATGTTGCGATTAATAATAAATATCAAATTTTAAAATTAATTTAGTCGAAATTAATAATTTAATGAAACATTCAAGACACATTTTAACCATATAAAACTACATATGAAATATTTTAGCCGCCAGTCAGCAAGCGTTGGAATTATATTTGGGAAAATCACTAATTCCATGGGAAAAATTGACTGACAGTCAAAAAATTCGAAAAGGGAAAAATAATCTGATACTCCATATAAGCGACAAAGACAACGTTTTTTTTTCCACTTCTTACACTTTCTGCCGTAGGCACTTGGCGAAACACACTTAATACACACATTTTTAAAATTTTTTTAAAAACACTTGTTAAATATTTCGCAAAATTACAAAAGATTTAAAAAATCACTCGATCGATTTCGGCTTATTAGGCCATCATCAGGAGTATCTACTAAACTGTCAATAATTGAAATTACAGTGCGACCGCCGAGGGTTAATATTCTTTTCATACCTATATGACGAGAGTACCACTAACCTACTAAATTGGGCCCACACGATTACAAAATAATTAATAGCTTTAACTAGGACCGCTTGGTTCGGCCCACTCGATTACAAATAAATATTTGATTGATAATTTTAATAATTTCAATATTTATGTTTAATGTTTATTGTGCCCGTTTATATTTTATTCTTATTAAATTAAATGTTTACTACAACATTAAATTATAATTACTAAAATTAAAATCAAATTACGTTTTCCACTAATAAAAAGCATATTAAAGATCTGCAACACTTTTTCTTATCACAGTAAATAATGTTGTGCTGGTTTTAAATATGCAAGTCAAAAAAACACACACACGCATCATTACCGAACAACATATCTTCTTTAATTTTCTCAACGGAATGAATTTTAATTCATTTCCCCTTTATTTTTAAACTATACGACATACATGCAAAATGAATATAGTCCACACGAGTCAGATGAATTTATAATTTGCCACCACGCATTTCAGTTTCTCCTTTTTATATGCATATCCAAATATCCCAAATTTGTTCCTTAATCAAAATACTTCTAAAACTTTTATACTTTCCGGAGAAATCAGACCAATACGATTACTACTGTGAATTCGGATTTCAGACAAAAAAAACATTTTTTGTATCAGTTCAGTGCCACAGTTCAGGTCGTTTATTTCGAATGAATTATGTATTTATTATTTTATTTTATTATTTTGGGAAATGTCAAGATTTATTGATTTTACGTGTTTTTAAAAAATAAAAAAATAAAATATGCCATTTACGTATTTTGACGTTTTTCGCAATGAAGTGGATCTAAATTAGGTTTGATTTTTTTTTTTTTTAAATATTTGTTAGACAATTTTAGTCTACAAACCAAGTTTTTTGTGCAATTTGTTGTTGTTTTTAACGAATAAAAAAAAGTGAAAAAAATAATTTATTCAGTTCAAGGTTATACGTATGTGTGTGGTCGATATTAAGTATTCGTGTTTCTTTTTTTTTTTGTACAAATTACATTGTTCTTAGTTTTAAGTGGATTAAGCTTGTTAGGATATTTTTGTATATCCTAAAACAAGAGAAAAACATTGGTATTTGTTATGACTTATGATTACAATTAGGTCGGAATGCAAACCCGTGGATAGTTTCAATCCATTTTACTTTCTTTTACGTAAGTAAAATAAAGTATAGTAATCATGAAAATTTTCGACCTTGAGATTATTGAAGATTCATCTGTTTTGAGATCCCCTGAGTCCGAAAAAGTGGGTTTCGAAATGATGTCTGTCTGTCAGTCTGTCCGTCTGTCTGTCCGTCTGTCTGTCCGTCTGTCTGTCAGTCTGTGTCATCTCTACAGCCCAGATGGCTTAACCAATCGAACTGAAACTTCAGATTTAAGATTTTTTGATAAATTGGAAGGCCCCAGTGAATTTTAGTCCAAATCGGGCAACCGGAAGTGGCCACTCCCTTGGGCCAGAAAATTTGTTTTGCAAATATCTCAAAAAGTATAAGGTTTACAAAAAACTACTAAAACAAAATGTTTCCAAAAAATAAAAGTAAAAAAAAATAAAAATAAAAATTTAAAAATTAAAAAAAAAAAAAAATTTAAAAAAAAAAAATTTAAAAAAAAAATTAAAAAATTTTATAAAAAAAATAAAATTGATGTGTGGCCAACACATTTCTTCTACGAACAGGGAATTTTGAGAAACCAATTACGCAAACTTCTTACAAATTTATTATTTTGTATTACTTTCTTTTACATAAGTAAAGCTTAAATCTAAAGTTTTTGTTCGATTGGTTAAGCCATCTGGGCTATAGAGAAGACACAGACTGACAGACGAGCAGACAAACGAACAGACTGACAGACAGACATCATTTCGAAACCCACTTTTTCGGACTCAAGGGACCTCAAAACAGATATATTTTCATTAATCTCTTACATAATATTTGGGGTTTCAGGTCCCAGATTCCGTGAAACAGAAAATTTATTTTTACAAATATTTCAAAAATATACAATTTACAGAAAACATGAAAAAATAAAAACAATCTTAATAAAGTTTGCAAGAAATTTGCATTATAAAAGTTTCTTAAAATTCGCTGTTCGTAAAAGAAAGTCGTGTGTTGGCCTCCATTTTTTGATTAGTAATAAGTAAAACAGAACTAAAAAAAACTGAGAATACATTTGAAAATTTATTAAATCATCCACATTTGAAATGCTAAACAAAAATTATTTTAATCCAAATGCGAATGGTTTGATTTTCCTACAAATTTTCAACTCAACTGGTAGGTAATTGAAAATTTTAGGAACCAAAATTAAAAATGATTTTTCAGATAATTTGTAGGTAATTGAAAATTTTAGGAACCAAAATTAAAAAAGAATTTTTAAAATTTGTTTTTCTAAACTTTTGAAGCTGAATACACTGATAAAAAAAATCTTCATTTTGAACACATACAAATGCCTTAATGGAAATATTCGCAACTTCTGAAAAAAAGACCACGATTAGCATCGAGTTATTAACGAAATCCAAATTTAAAACATGTTTCAATAAAATAAACAATGGTCGGATCTATGAGAGTAGTGTCATTTAACTTGAAAACACACCTTCAGTTTCTAAAAATATGAGTGATCCAATCTAGCTTATTATTTACATCAAGACCCAAATATTTTATTTGATATTATTATCATAATTCGTTGGTTTGTTGTGAAAAAATTTCGGAAGATGATATAACTAGACTTTCTCGTGTTTTTCTGAAGTGCATTTCGACAACCACTCATTAAGTAAGTTTAAGTCGCATTGCATCTTTTCTATCTTTGCACAATAAGTGAGCAATCTAACATCAGCGTACATTATCAATTTAACCGATAGCTCAATTCAATGATATCATTCACAAATACGTTTAATAGTAACGGGCCAAAAATAGATCGTAGCGGAACACCTGATTTTACTATTTAGTTTTTACTCACGTAATCCTCAACTTTTTATATATGTAGTTCGAAATAGCTATTAAACAAGTTAATATGGTGTGTTGAAAATCCAATATCCCGTAGTTTACCTAACAAAAAATCAATTCTCACAGAATCAAAGGCTTTCCTGAGATCAATTGAGATACATGAGGTTGCTTTGCTCTCATCTAAAGATTTTTGTAATTCCGACAAAGTATTAGATTGTGCTGTAAAAGCCAAATTGATTGTTATTAATAATTTTATGTTTTTCATATATTCAGATATTTGATTCAACATAATGTATTCAATTGGGTTTGAAAATGATGGAAGGATACTGATACTGCGATAATTATTTGAGTCGTTTCTTAAACCAGTCAATCTCGCTATTTTAAGTTTTTTAGGAAAAAAGCCAGTTAAATAAAATATTATTCGTAATTTTTGGTATTTGGTCACTTATTTTGTACCATAGCTTGTTCAGAAGCCTTGGCGGAATTGAATCAAACCCTTAACTTGCATTGTAATTCATTCCATTGATTTGACACTCTACCTCATCCACCTCAATATTTTCAAAGATAAAGTCATTTTCAATAAATAAATTTGAAAAATTTAGCGAGTCCTGCTGATGTGAAGCGTAGTTGGAAAGACAAGATGCATTAACGAAGTATTGTGAGGTATAGTATATTTTACCGTGTACCAAAACGCTAAGTTGAATTTCCAACAGGTATATGGTAGGAACAATGAAACGCTCTTTTCGAGGATAATAATGATCAATTTGTTACTGAATCTGTTTAACTGATTTTTTGTGAATATTGCTGAGCATTTGAAAATCTTATATTCGAGTGGTTTAAATTATTCTAATGATGATAAATTATATTTTATGTTTAATAATCAAAATGAATATAAATCTTGTTTTTTTAGTTTAGCTACTGAAACAGAAATTTGTAAGATTTTGACGTACATTATTAATCTTTGTCAGGCATCTTTCCAGATCTAATGAAAATATCTTCTGTTTTGTCTTTATTTAAATGAGTCGATCCACAAGTTATGACTAATTATCGCCCTATATCTTTACTTTCTGTCTTTTCGAAAGTTCTAGAAAAACTTATTAAGGGGAGCATGCTTGATTTTTAAGATAAAAATAATTTTTTAAGTCTGGCTCAGTATAGACTCAGAAAAGGTCGGAGTATTGAAGATGCCATAAATCACTTATGCGACAATATCATCGATGGGCTTAATATAAATAAAAACTAGGAGTTTTATTCTAGATTTTAGAAAAGCGTTTGATTTAGTTGAACATGATATTCTATTGTGCAAACTATATAAGTTTGGATAAGAGGCATCTTGTTTAAATTGTTCAGGAGTTATCTCAGTAATAGAAAACAGCAAGTAGGTACATATGAATGGTATTTGTAGTGATTTTCTGGGTTAAGACTGTCCAAAATTATTAGTCCAAAAAAGCTTATGAAGCTTCTTTATTTTACTATGTTTGGGGTGGTACATATAAAACTAATATCTAAGAGATCTTCAAAATGCAAAATTTTACATTAAGAGTGATTTGGTTTAAAAATAAGTACGCTGGATCTAGCGGTTTCTATGAATTAACGCCAATTTATAAAATATTTAGGCCTTTATTTAGGTTTGTTCCATTTTGGTCCAAAAATCTGTTGTAGCGTAGTCATTTGAAACTGCTGCTGACACTATCCTTTATTAAAATTAACATTAGATAATATCAAATTATAGATGTATGTATTGGGGAATTAATTAGTAATTACCAAAAAGCCAATTGGCAAAACGATATCTGAAGTTGAGTAGAACTAAGAATATCAAACTTCGAAAGAAATAATAAAATTGTTACAACTTAATGTCAAATTATAAAGGTCTTAAGGTTATTTCAGAATCATAGAAGCGGGATGAAGTGAGTGAAAAATGAGAGATTTTGTAAGCTAGGATTCCGATACATCCCCTGAAACATGTTACCAATGAAAATTTGCTCAACAATACAAGGAAAACATAAAATAATCCTGTAATCCTTAAAACAATTTAAAATCAAATCAACTGCCATCTAAACTACATAAACCCAAAAATTCATTAATTATTCTGTCCTACAAATTCCGCAAAAAAACAAAAAAAAAAATCTTTAAAACCCAACAAAAAACAACAAATATATGCGAAATAAATTTTTCTCTGAAAATCAACTTAAGTTTAATTAAAAATTTAAATTGTTTAACCCAAGCATAAAAAATTACATAAAATACCAAAATAAATAGATTGTACTGTTTTCATAAAAAAGGGTTTGGCAACAACAAAGACTTCTGTTTTTCTACGTTTTAAACATAATTTATTTGAACTGTATTGATTGTACAATTTCTCAATAAGTGTTCACAATGGCTTCCTATTTTTGATATTTAATTGAGAACTAACCTAATTGTTAACAAAACTAAACACCAATAAGTAAATAATTTGATAATAATTAATTATATTAAATAATTAAGTACTTACGAGCAAGATTTATGGAACTTTCACCATTCTCGTAAAAACACTTTCACAAATATTTCTTATACAAAATACTATTATTAATTTCATGTTATCTAGACTGTGAAAGTCGCAAGTGGGATATTACTACGCCAAACCGTACAGAAGCTTGTGAAGTTTATCCTGAGTAATTTGGAGCTTATTGCGGTGAGTATCCGCACAAGTACTATAGGTAGGCGTATGGCTCAAAATATGGTTTGGAATATATTTAGTTTAGTTGTCCGTTTTATTTACATTTAAAATTGAATACACGATATATTTATTTGTTTTTTATTAATTTGCCCGGCAATCTGTGGACTATAAAATCCAGTGTCGATTACCTAATCAAAATAAAATAGAATAAAACTTAAATCTAATATTATATTGTAATTAAAGGTAAACTTTGAAAACTTTGAAAATAAAAAATTTTGAAATTAAATTACACTTAAAAGTGCAAAAGATCATTTATATATGAATAATTAAAAAGAAATTATTTCAGACATGAACAAAACAAATTCATTATAATTCATACATGCCTTCAAATCATCTGGCAAGCCATTAAATAAGAATTTGTAAAGTTAGTGGTTGTAAATTTATTTGATATGTTTACGCCTACGGATCTTGAGAGATTTATCCAGGATAATCCGCAGATATTTACAACCATAATTCCTAGAAATAGACCTATCAGCAACTTGAGGGTTCCTATTGGGGTTTTCTGCGTCTTGAGAAAAAGGAAACTTGAGTTTGGTGATGTTGTTTTTAAGCTTTAATATAATTTGTTCGGATTTAAAAAGCTAGTTATTAGAGCTGAGTCACTATAATAAAATATGTATAACATTCCGCTTGGGTTGGAATATCTGAGATAAATATTATATTAAATAAAATTAAAACCGCTACTTCACTAATTTTACGTTGTAGTTTGTGTATATAAGACCGTCGTGTCACACACCATCGAAAGCTTTTTCCACGTCCAATTAAACTATTCCAACAGATAATTAATTTTCCAGACAATTTTAAATAATGCGAACTAATCGTAAGACTTGGTGAGGATTGAGTCTTAGGATCTAAAGCGGAACTGCTCATTAGGTAAAAGAGAATGTAGCCCAGAAGAAAGCAAGCATTAAACATTTATGTTAACATCATCCTTAAATTTCTGGGGCCGTTTTTGATTAGCCTATAATGGCTGGAGCTTTTATATTTTTTGAGAGACTTTATGATTAATTTAATTTTAATGGATGCTTTAACGGCGGCATGAACCAATTTTTATTTTTTATGATTTTGGCTATTTTCCAAAATAGTCTTGATCCCGTTGTAAAATTTGTTAAAAAGAGGATATCATGTGTCGTAACTAATGTGTGTTTTGAAACTTAATTCGGTACTTTGTCTACGATTATTTTTTACTTTAATTAACGCATTGCAAGATGTAGTTGTAATAGTGAAGGTTAGTACTTTGTGGAAGAAGGTATATATATATATAGGATTGCCCGGATATGAACGCTTAGACCTCGATTTGACATTTTTTTTTTTTTCGCTGGCGCTACATCCCATGGAGGGATTTGGCCGCTTCACTTTTGAAGTTTCGTAATCATTTTTACAACGGATAATGAGTGATTAGTTCATTGATCCTTATATTAAACCAGCCGTGATTTTTTCATCACCCGCCGGGAATCGAACCCGGGACCTCCGGAGCTTAAAGCAAGCATGCTAACAACTGTGCCACCGGGGCGGCGATTTGATATTATGTCAAGCAATATGTTACCAGCTTGATTAGCTATAACGCATCCCCTCGTTGTGTGCCGACAGCTTAAACCCTCCCAATTGGATAAATTCTCATTTGAATTACAAATTTGGTTTATTACTAGGAGTTATTGATTTTTTGATTTGCATAGTTGAAACGGCTAATGACTTGGACAATATTTTGTATCTCCAATATTTAGAATAAATCATCACTTCTAGAATGTATTAAAGCTTGTGTGGTTCATTTGGGTTGGTAGTTGATGTTGTAACGAAATCCTAAGATTTCGTTATGAGAATCAAGAGATTAGAGGTCTGGTGCGGTATATGTAGCTTCCAGACATAATCTCATGATAGTATAACTGCATGAGGAAAAAATAAACAGAACGAAAGAAAAAGAGAAAAATTAATAAAGGCTTTGCCGCGTCCCCAGAAGCTAAAGCCAATAATTATCAGGGTAAAATCGTCTGTGATGACACCTTCAATCCCCGCCCTGTCTACCGCAATGGTCCCCTTATCATCGGCCAGTCTACTGGAATTGCCTTTCCGGTCATAACTTTCACCGATGCCGAAGAAAGGTGGAAGGATACTTTTGCGACAAAGGTAGGTAAGATGGAAGGACACCTTTGCACGACCGGAAGGAAGTGATGAAACCGACACTCCGCAGACCCTACTTCTCAATAATCCCATCACACTAGAGCAGCTACTCACTCATAGTTAGGGCATGCAAAACCGGTAAACGATTAACCGGTTTTACCGACCAAAATTTCCTATCGAAACACCGGTAAATATTTTTATAATTTACCGGTAATTCGGTAAATTTTTCACACTAAATTCAATGGATTAAATAATTATTTAATTTAAATTAATTTTAACATTTATTTAACTAATATTAGTAGAATATTCAAGAAATATGTCGATATATCAAATCTGTTGAACAATGGTAATTGAATGGTCCATTAAAAATCGAAGATACATGAACACAAATATTCATATTGAAAAAAATTACTGGAATTTAGGACTTTCTAGAATTCATGGCTCAATGCCTACAAATAAATGTATTGAGTTATTGGGAAGTAACTTAAATAATATTGTTGGAATTACAACGGATGGTGCAGCTATTATAAAAAAAGTTGGAGCTGACCTAAACACTATCCATCAATTGTGTTTCGCACATGGAATCCAGCTGGCAATAATTCAAATTTTATGTAAACAGAATATAAAATATCCTGAATTGGAGCAATCCATTTCGTCTGACGATGAATCGAATAATGAAAATTATGACAATGCTGATGCTGATGCAGAATTGCATATACAGTTTGAAGGTGAACCGTTGACTTAACAAAGGCACTGATATCTCGTACAAAGTTTCAAATGTTGTTATTGCAAAAATTAGGAATGTTGTCAAACTATTTCGACTATCTCCCACAAAAAATGAAATTTTACAAAGAAATGTTGTACTAGAATTTGGAAGAAACCGCATTTCTTGATGCATAGTGATCTAGATCAGATCAAAGTTTACATTGAAAACACAAATAATATTTTACAAATTTTTGTTTTTGGATCAAAATTTTGATCCGAGTAGTCGTTTATATTACTTGGCGTTTCATGAAACATGATCTGATCCGGATCAGATCAAGCGTCAAGAAATGCGGCGATTTTATCAACTTGACCGTTTTTATTAACTCAGATATTGCATTAGAAAAAGCGTCAAGAAATGCGGCGATTTTATCAACTTGACCGTTTTTATCAACTCAGATATTGCATTAGAAAAAGTCTAAAAGATATAAAATATGATTAGAATTTTTCAGAAGTGGAATTGTGCATAATTAATGAAATAATAAAGGCTTGGCAACGTATTAGGCTAAAGCCCTAGACAGACTATGGTTTAATAAATCCGATTTAGTGAATTTTCGAAATTTGACATAGTTAGATTTACGGTATCTATACTTTATTTTGAGTTTAGTGACTAAATTCGATGTAATGGGAGTGTTTTAGTTTCACAAATATTATGAAAACAATAACAGTTTAACTGTATTAACAGTAATTTAAAACGAGTTTAGCTAAATCGGAATTAATAAATCGCAGTCTGTCAAGGGTATAACAGTTGAATCACTAGGTTCTTCTGACTTTACATTGTTGAATGCTGATGCTGCTCTTAAATTCATGCTCGACGAATTGATATCTCAAAATACGCCACTAAACAAAGAACTACATTCTGAATTAATATATAGAATTCAAGAGCGGCGAACAGAATATTCTGATGTTTTACAATATTTACACCATTCCACAGAGTACACAAAATTGAATGGGAAAGATCTTAGTAGAATTTTTAATAAATTAAGTAAAGATAATATAACTTATTGTTACACTTATTGGGCATATCACCATAAAAAACTCAGATGAACCGTAGCCAACGGATTTGGATCAAAATGATCTCTCAGATGATGAAGTCGATATATAAGAACAAAAGCCTTCTTCAATGGAAGAACGACTACACCTGGCAATCAAACAAAATAAAGATTTGATATATTCAGATGCAGCAGAGAAAACATTAATCACTAATACATATTACAACTTTAGAAAAATTCGTAAAAAGAAAAATAACTTTATTTGAGATGGACAAAGAAGAGGCAAATACAGTCGATCCTCGAGTTACGTCGTTTTGATTTACGTCATTTTCGAGTTACGTCGTTTATAAATTACTCCCTTGATTTGAGTTACGTCGTTTTTTGCTTTGAGTTACGTCGTAAAAAAAAACTTATTTGAGAATTTTTGAATATTTTTATGGACGCATATTATTTTTAATTGTTTTGTAATATGTAGTAGATAAAGGAAGAAAAAAGAAAACAATAGTAAATTTTTAATATTATTTTCTCTTCCTTCCTTTACCCTCTAACACAAAACAGTTTTATTTTTTTTTTATGGGATTTGTGATATAAGCGATCAAAGGACCTTGTTCATACATTTTTGTTAGTATACACATAGTATGTATGTATATAGTAAATTTCTTTATTTTTAGTTTTAAAGTATACATTATTTTCGGTATTGCTTTTATTTATTTCTCAATTTTTTTCGACTTACGTCGTTTTGATTTACGTCGAGTTTTCAAGAACGTATCTACGACGTATCTCAAGGATGACCTGTATTTGGAATTATCGTTCAAATATTTACTAGCCATCAAACCAACTAGTGTCGAATCTGAAACAGCTTTTTCAGCTACCGGCCAAATCATCACAACAATTTGATCAAGTCTCAACGACACAACATTAAATACCATCTGATTTTTACGAGACTATTTTAATAAGCAATTTAAAATAAAAGATTGAAAGGAACGGCTTCAATAAAATTACTTTTTTACTTTTAATTTTATTATGGATTATGCAATACTTTACAATAATATATTGAATTAAATTATTTTTATATAACAACAAATTTTTTGTTTTAATCGAAATTCCATATGATTCAAACAAACATAATTATTATTAATTTGTTTTTAATAAAAATACAAAAAAATAAAATTGTTTACCGGTTTTCACCGATTAACCGTTTTTTCTTTTTAATTATTACAGTTTACCGGTAAATGAAATTTTCGGTAAATTTACATGCCCTACTCATAGTGAAAGAACAAATAATAAACCAAATAACGGAAATACCGTACATCACAAAAACATATGTATATGACCAATGAAGGCCACGTTATAAACGAAAATCAGAAAAAAAAAAAACGTAGTTGACAAATTCCAGAAAAGGAAAGCGTAAAAGAAAAAAAAAATTGAAACTATCAAATCAGAATCTAAAAGAATTTAAGAATGCCAAAAATTAGATCGCAAAAAAACGGGGTACCGAATTAAAAAAGGCTGAATTAAAAAAGGTCTTTAAAAATGAATTAAAAATGTTGATTTTTGTATGAAACATCTGGGCCTTTTTTAATTCATTTTTTTTAACAAATTTTCTGAATTAAAAAAGGCGAATTTGACGAAAAACGTAAAAACGAGAAAAACGTAAAATGAATTAAGAAAGGCTTTTGTTATTTCATTTTATAAACAAATATTTTAATTCATTTTCAAAATGAATTAAAAAAGGCATATATTATTTCATTTTTTAAACATAAATCGTAATTTATTTTTTAACAAAAATCAGAAATGCGTGTTTGGAAGAAAATGTACTAAATTCACCTTATTACAAAATTAATACTAACATAATTTAAATGCGTCTCTAGTAAAAAATTGTTTTATATTTACGTTTCATTGGATTTCTTTTTTCTATTGTTTTTTTGTGAAATATTCGAAATCATAGAAGATTCTGGCTACACGAATTAAAACGGCTGTCTGAGAAAAGATATTTTTCTGAATTAGAAAAGGGCCTTTTTTAATTCATTTTATAAAATGAATTAAAAATGCGTTTAAAAAAATTTAAATAAAAAAGTTAACTTAATTAGGTTTTTATGTTTTCATTAATGAAAGTAAACACTGATCATGAGCGATTTTAATTCGGTTTTGAAATATGTAAAAAATTAATTAATTTGTTAACTAATTAAAAGTTAATTAATTTTTAATTTTTTGCTTAATTTTTTACATATTTTGGAAACGAATTGGGGTCGCTCATGATCAGTGCTTGTTTTCATTAATGAAGGCATGAAGGCCTGATTTGTTAATTTTTTTGTTTAATTTTTACATATTTTAAAAACGAAAATTGCTCATGATCAGTGCTTATTTTCATTAAGGAATAATGAAACGTAAACCTGTACTTAAAAGCAAAAGTCGCTTAAGTGACTTTAAGCGGTTTCTCTGAATTTCACATAAAAAATTAAATTTGTCTACTATTTAGATTGTATCAAATTTTGGTGAAAATCGGGTAAAAAATAAAAAAGTTATGAGGTAATACGTTTAATACTCTCAATGTATTTACATTTGATTTTAAAACTTTAACCTTCATTTTCTCAAAACTACTAGAATGCACATAAGCGACTTCTGCTTTTCAGTACACATTTATTTACTTTATTTCCTGATACTTGGTTATTCGCGTTTATAATATTATATGACTGTTATTCCCATTTTTCTTCTTTTTATTATCATCAGAGAATAAACCATATTCAACTCCGTTAGACATTTTACCCGAAAAAAACACGCATACATAATGATAATAACATAAATATAATAGATATTAGTACATTTCCACTTTTTGTTTCATTTTATAATTTACATCTTAATTCATTTCCAAAATGAATTAAAAAAGGCTTATATTATTTCATTTTATGGGCACACATATTAAAACATTATAAAAGTGAAATAAGAAATGCCTTTTTTAATTCATTTTGAGAAACTTATTTTATTTCATTTTTAGTATAGATTTTAATTCATTTTTAAAATGAATTAAAATCACTTATTTAAATTCAGAAAAATCTCATTTTTTAATTCAGCCTTTTTTAATTCATGTAGCCCAAAAAAACTAATGAAATTTAAGGCTAGGAAATAGGAAGATAAGCAAGAATTTAAACCTGAAAATTTATTTAGTATTGAAAAAAAAAAAAAAAGTTTGGTGATGCATGTCTGACACAACACGCGAAAGCTAAAAAAAACGTTATCTAATAAAAATATTATGATAAAAAAACCAAAAAACCACGCGACAATCAATGTCGGCTCGCAAAATGATATATAAAAAGAGATTTACAAAAAAAAAAAAAAAAAAATGAATACACAAGAAAGAAAATTTCATAAAAAAAAATAATGGAAAAAAAAATCAATTTAATTAATTACAAATTTAAACTTTTAGCAAAGCCAAGAAAAATTAATTTAACCCGTAAAGTGCGTCGTGGAAAATGTTGCATGAAAAGAGTGGTGCGTTCCAGTGGACCACAATTTTATATTAATTATTTTTTATTTAATTAGAACAATGCTAAAAATTTCGATTAGAAAGATACTAAAAATTTCAGAAAAAAATTAAACGGAGTGGGGTTAATTTGATTTTTTGAAAAGTAGAGCGGTCCCACGGACCGCACAACGCTCTTTACGGGTTAACCATGGAACTAATAAAAAAAATGTTTATTTACATAAAGTTTTCGTTTTCGTGGGTTTCTTTTCTTCAAAAAAAAAAAAAAATTGCACGATACCTTTTCTATTTAGACCGGTCTGCCCTAATTTGCCTACACGCCGAAGATGCAAGTCCCCCCTCCAGCTCGTTCTTGACCCACAGCCCACAACAAAGCTGCGGCTGCAAAACAATCAACTTTAATTGTTATTTTCACCACTTATGGTAATTCAACTGACTGCTCAGGGATTTATAATTTCAAACAGTAATTCCCTGGTAAGTCCGTTATAACTGTACAAACGAAGATGCTACAAGTCCCAATATTGCTTTGATGTGGAAATCAATTCAATGATACCGTTGTTTTTAAGATGGCACTATTTATTTCACAAACACCAAAAAACAAATTGACACAAAAAAACCAAATAGGAGAAACAAAATATCTCTTAAAAATCAGAAAAACTATTTACTACACACATTTTTAAATTTTAAATTTTTCATTTTTAAATTTTTTATTTTGAAAAACTATTTATTAAACTTTTAATATGTATAACAAAATTATTTTTCTTTGTTTCTTTTATGTATTTATTATTTATTTTTCACAACTAAATGCTTAACTATCCAAAAATATATTTTATTTTTAGTTGGATATTTGGTTTTATAAACCAAATAATTAAACTTAAATTAAACGCACAATTAAATTTTTATAGACGGACGGAAGTCAATCAATTCACGTCCAAACACCCTCAAACTCCAAACTTGACTGATTTATCTTTTATTTTTTTCTAAATTGTATACGTTATTACGTTGTATGCAGTTGCATCTTGCATATTGCCTTTGAGTATGTATGCATATATAGAGTAATCACCACCAAACCAAAAAAAAAAGTTGTAATACCACCTCGCTGCAAGATGAGAGCGCGACAATCGGCATGTTTTTATAATATGTATGTATAATGAAACGAAGAAATAACCTTGAATGGTACACAAATGCATTTTTCGTTTGTTTTTTAATTTTTTGTTTTATTTTCATTTTCACAAAACATTATACATATGTATACCTTTACATACTCAACCAAAGTCGTTTCTAATTTTTACAATAAATTTTTTGGTTTTCCGTTACAATAAAATGTTTCATTAGTCATCTCATGAGATTAATAAAACAAAATGTCTGCAGTTTATTGTGGTATTTTTTAATCTTGGGATTTGTGCGTAGAGCCTTAATAATTGCTTATAGACAGTGTTGCCATTTTGACTGTTGTACAGTCAGATTTGACTGGAATTGATTGTCTTTAACTGGGGAGAAAATTATAAAATCCAGCCGACTGTTTTTTCAGCTGGATTTGGTTAGTGTTTGACTGGGTGTGGCTGTTTTATAAGGAACCGAATATTACAAATAAAATTGTATAATAAAATATGTTCTAATTAAAAAGTAACTAAAAGGCGGTTAGGAGGTACGGTTTAGGACTAAATTGAGTTATTTGCGCAAATTCATTTGTTTGTATTCTCTCTCCCCCTCTGTCTCACTCTATTCAAGAAATATTCATTTTATATTGTTTGGAAAAATAACGCAACTTTGAGTGGAATTTTTGTAAAACCGAATTAATGCTAGAAAATAACAGTATTTCGAATGGAATTTTTCAAAACGATTTTGAAAATATACGCAGAAGTATAATGGTCACTCTGAAAACCATAAGTAGTTTGTGAGTTAACAGTATTTCGTACAAATACATCTTGAAGTTTGTATAATATATAATCTACAAATTTGGCTGATTATCGTCTTTTTCGTTTGCAACCCAAAAATTCACTTAAGTAAATACTACTCAAAATGAGTTCAAATGACGAAGAAATTCAAAATAATCATCATCGGGGAAAATATTCCCAAATTACGATGAAGCATAGGGAAATAAATATTCATCAAACAGTATGAAGAGGGCAACACAATCGCAGAAGCTGCAGAAATAGCGAACACTAATGTTAATTCAGCCAAAAACCGTTTGTATCGGTATAAACAAAATTATGGCGGACAGAGAACAAGAAACATTTCTACTGAAATATTAGATTTTATTGAAGAAAACGTTTAATAAGATTATTTAAGATGGTGGTTAACACCGCTCTTTGACAATTAAAAATAACTTTAAAGAAAGCAAGCTTGGAGTTTGATCGTAAAAACGATGGCCGGGCCATCCAATTAAAAAAGGAAACGCACTGTTATTTTATTGAAACGCGCCACAAAATAGACAAAAATAATTTTTATCAACAAAAGTGGTTTTATCCTACACATTTGAGGCGGACACGAGCAAGATCCAACGTTGGGACATCAGCAACTGTAATCGTACGAGTAGAAATGTGACACTAATTGCAGCAATAAGTGTGGAATAAGTCATCCACACGAATATTTTGGCGAATTCAACATGTAACAGAAACAAGTTTTGTAATTTTTTAAGTGAACTCATCTCGCAAATAATTCTACAGATGAAACATGAATCTTGATGCACAACGATACAATTCACAAAACAGCACAAGTTAAGCTTCTACTGGAAGGAACGTCAAAATAATGTACATATCTTTCTCCGTACTCACCTATGCTCAATCCAATCCAAAAGTAAGTTTTATAATTTTTTTTATGAAGTATGCATTATTTTTATTTATATTATAATATTTAAATTAAAGCTACCGCAAGACGAATCTTAAGCAGTACTCGTGATGGACCAAACATCTTGGAGGTGATTGCAAAATCAGTTCAAAGCGTGACCTAAAACGACTGCAATAATTTTGTTACAGACATGCTCATGAAATTACCGCTAGCTGTAAAATTTGAAAAAATTAAAAATACATAATAATGAAACATTTCAAATGAACACATAACACAATTTGTACATAAGAAAAACACAGTGAAATAAATTTTTCGTGTAAATTTTTTGAATTACTTTTTAGTTTCACCGATTTAGTACTATTGTCCAAATGAACTCATTTTGAGGAACTGAGCGTCCCGTTTGTAATTCACTTGGTAACCGACCGTGGATCGGCTTTCACGTCAACACCACAAGCTAATGGACAAGTTGAGCGATACAACCGTACCCTGCTTAATTCTCTTCGAACAATGAGCAATAAGGAGCAAATACAGTGCGAGGGTAAGCTTTCAGAGATCCAGTGGACCTTGCATAGCGCTCCACATAATACTACAAAACTTTCACCCCATCAACTCATGTATGGTGAAACCCTTCGTTCGCCTTTAAGCTTCAATCGGATATTCTGGACGATATTCCAGATAAGCCGTTCGTGTTAGATGATAGGGAATTACTGCGTGCCAAAGCATCACAACGAATAAACAAGAAACAATAAAAGCAAAAGAAGATGGTCGACTTGAATTATAAGACCTCCAAGAAGTACAAAGTGGGTGACTACGTAGTTGTATTTTACAAACTACCGTCGACAGGATAAGCCCGACGATTCAGGCGACCCTATAAGGTAACATCTATCTTATATGGGGATCGATATAAAGTGGAAGAAACTATAAATGTGGAAGAAAGACGTCGATTTAATGGTGTCATTCCAGCAGACCATCTACGGTTCGTTGTTTCTCGAGAACAAACAGACGAGTCTGCATCGGAGTCTTAGTATCAGGATGGACGAATGTATCATCCAAATAAACGTTTACCCTTATAACCGCCTGTCAACGTCCACTTAATTGGCGGTAGAGCAAAAATATAGAAAAGGTGTTATTAAATTAAAAACTGTTTTATTTATTCATTGCGATGATATTTTTTTTGCAAATAAATAATAATAAAAATTCAATAAATAATAAAATATTAAATATTGTTCTTCATATTGGTTGCTTTCATATAAAATTTCCAAAAAAAAAAAAATAAAAAAAATTCTTTCAATATTTTTCGCATTCGAATGAACTTTTGAACTTGTATGGTTTAGGAAACTTATAGATGAGTTTACGAGTAATCTTTTATAAATATGTGTATAAATAGTCTAACCGATAACATATCCTAAAGTTAAATATAAATGTCTACCAATTTTAAAAAAAATATAAAATAAAAATTTAATTTTAAATCCAATATTTTATCAAAAGCTTATAAAAAGATTTAAAAACTAATTTTTTTTTTGTATTGTTGGGTGTTTATATACAATTGAAGAAACCAGAGATAAATGAAGATACGTAATTATGTATATTATACTTAAACAACCTAAATTTATATTTTAAGACGAATGACTTAGCAACAGACACAGACAGCTTATGTTAGAAAAACTATTTCAACATAACCCTAAAATTAATTATCCCACTAATCCGCTTATTTAATTTATATAAAATAAATGAATAGAAACTTTTTTCACAATGTGCTAAGTTTATTTTTCTTAATATACAATATAAATATTATTCCATATAACAGACCAAATAATAGTTAAAGCTACAGCGCTTGTATCATAAAATAGCCTTGATGGTGTTGAACATTATCTACACTCTACAGTATTCCAAACTTGCAGCCAACGTGAAACGTACTTATAGCAACAAGTCGATTTACCTACTATGAATGGTAGGATATTAAAAGCTCTCTGCAAACGAGATGGGAATGAAAACTTATAATGCCAATATGGTTGAATGTTTTGTTCGTCGGAAACTTGTTTATAGAATAGTTTAATTATCAAATAAACATGCTTAAAAATATTTTAAATACACAAATAATTTTATTTATTTATAGGGCATCTGTAAATAAAAATAAATTCATCATTTTAAATCGTATTTTCGAGCGTACCGTCGCCCTACAGTAAATTTCAGATAAGTAAACGAATTTACAATATCACGATTCTTTGTGATTTTTTTGTGTTTTTTTTTTCATTTCAGATTGTCATTTGTGTTCATTCGTGGTTCAAAATAAAGTAAATACAACTGTCTTAAATTTTTTTTTTTTTACAATTACAAAAATATTTTAATGATTTTCAGAATTTAATTATTTTCTAAATATAAATTTATATTTTTTATTATTTTATTTTAACCTTTTGTTTTGTGAGAAGTCATTCAATATTCCAGGTGGTCAATTCTCACTCTGTGAAAAGTTAAATGAAAACTATTTTCAGTGAGAAATACACATTTCCGATTCATGTTCCTTGAGAAGGAAAAAATGACGTCATTATATTTTCATATTGATTGATTGATTGGAGTGTGCAACCAAGCTTAGACCTGTCTCCCGGATGATACCGGGCACACCGTTCACCCATTACATATAACACATAAGGAAGAATAGGAAAGGAATGTTAGTTAGGATGGAATCGACCCTGTTACATACACCTTTGTCGTCGATATCTAGCTTTGTTAGTACAATTTAACTACGACCGCACAACTTAACTATGTGATTGGATGTTTGTTTCTCCGGCCAATTAGTTTATTTAGTCATTATCATTACTTACTACTTTGAAATACTATGATATAATTTTTAAACAATAATCCTCCTGGTAACTACATATGTATATTAATTAAGTTTATTATGTAGTAATATTAATTTTCCTGCACTGAAATAAAGTTTGTTAACCTAATTTATACAACAATTTACAGAATATAATTCAAATTATATTGCAATGAATTTGTCATAAGTTTACTCTTTACCCCTTAAACCCATTGTGATCCCCCACAACCAACACTACACCTTACTCCTTATTTGCATAAGAAACTAACTACGTATTTCTGCTTCGCTTTTGTATTTAATTAAATTCTCATCTCGGTCATTAATTTTCTGAGAAAGCCTAAATCATTTCAATCAGTGATTTTCGGTTTTCATCTTTATACCATATAATTTTCGGTTCGACAAAAACTCTTTCCCGCTTCCATACTAAGATTTATTGTTAATCTAGCTTGTGGGAGGACTTTGTTACTTTTAGAATAATGTTTGAGCTTATCGTATATCGAACAATTTCTATTTCTAATTTATTGCAACAACCTTCTACTGGAACAAGTTTACACCTCTAGCATCCTCATTTACCACTCAATTTAATTAAATTCAATACAATATAACACCTTTTTATAGTTATATTTGAGTTTGAACTCTTTACATATTTAAACAATAATTTCAATTTGAGTTCTCCAAGAGGACGATCAAGTCTATCCTCGAGCTTGGACAGCTCACGTTTTCTGCATTATGTACATCTGACTAATTTCAACTGTTTTCAGTTTTAAATTCCTTTTATTCTGTTATCTGTTTGTTTCCCTACTCGCGGCCTTATATTTGATGAATTTAACTTTCGACATTTAGTTTCGTAAATCGACATTTCCATTTAGGAAATTTCGTTTTTCGAAACTTCGATTTCGGAACCTTTTTCGTTAACGAATTATTTCGTTACGCGAGGGATTGGTGTATAGGATAAATAACTATTTACATGTTCCATATGAATCAGGTAGACCATCTTATCCTTTAAAATGAGGCAGCATAAGAATAGAACAAGTAGAGCTAATATTTCTATATTTTGGTATTTGTACTGCAGTCTGAATTAGAGTCTTTAAAGTTTTACTCCAAACCATTCTTCTTTTATATGTTGACACTTCTGGCCTGTTGCCTAGCATTTCTCAGCGCCAACCTTAACGGTTCGATTGCGGTTTAGATTTTTCTAATTTTATCACGCAAAAAATGGAAGTAAAATCGGAAAAATTATGGAATTAAACTCGGAAATGATTTTTTAATACGAGTTTAATTTCATTGTTTTTATGAATATTCCATTTTTCGACTTTAACTCTACTGGTTCTGCGAATCAAAATCGGAAACATCCTTTAAATTTTGAGAGTTAAATTCCAGTTTTCTACGAGTTTACTTCCTGCGGCCTTATTTCGCGGAGCCATTAAATGTTTCCGAGTTTATTACGCAAGAAATGGAATCAAACTCGGAAAAATTAAGGAATTAAACTTTATAATTTTTATTACAAGTTTAATTTCACTTTTTTGAGAATATTTTCCAACTTTAATTCCACTTTTCGGAAATAGTAACTTCAAATAAATTAAAAATCATTAATCTTGAAACCTGTCTCTCTTTGGGGTGATAAATAATTGTTCGTAAATACTAATATACTTCTACGTGTTATCTGTAAAACATATTAAAATGGTCTTAGGATCGGTTGCATATTATAAATTACACGAATTAAAATTAAAAAAATTGTTAATTGATAAAATTTGCTTACACAGTTATAGAGTTGTGTGAAAAATTTGTAAGAGAGTTTACCTGTATTAGTATAATTCGCTAATTCAATTTGCACAGTACATTCTGTATAATATAGAATGTAAATTGTGGTACAATCAGTCCAGTCGCCGCGGCCTAATCCTAAGCTCATTAGTTCGAAACTGGGTTAAGTAGGTCCCCTTACAATTTTTCGGAAATAGTTGCCGTCTTACTTTGGTAAAAGTTATTCCTATCCGGATAGGAATGAAATTTTGCCCAAAGTAAGAGCAATTCTTCTTCAGAATAATTTTTTTTTTTTACTTTCAACAGTTGGCACCAAGCTCTAAAATATAATTTATTATTTAGAATTTTAACAAATATAAAATAATGATATCAAATTATTGAATAAGGTATAATTATTCCAAATGATAATTAATAAAATTTAATATTCTGATTTATCGAAAAATTGAAAATTGTTATTTACTACCAACTCATAAAACGAAATATATCTAATATTATGTACTCTAGTAGTAAACACTACAACTACGAGAAGAAGAGAATTTTGCTATTCCTACTTCTCAGCGGAATGAATCTCTTCATTCCGGAATGAAAATACATGGCATTGTTGTTGTAAAATTGCCAAAGTAAGACTACAAGTAACTTCAAATAAATTAAAAATCATTAATTCCTCTTGTTTTGCGAATTAAAATCACAAACTCCATACATATTTTACGAGTTTCATCAGAGCCTTCTAGAGTATAGAGCCATAATCATTATGACGTATTTTTTTTAAGCTTTTTTAGTGGTATAACTTTTCACTGATTTCCATAGGAATCCATAGTAAAAATGGTGTTGTTTAGCTTCAACTTTTACAATGAAAAAAAACAAAAATGTTACAAAATGTTTATACAAAAGTGTTCCACATATCTTTAGCAGCAATATACAGGAAGGGTTTATTGGTATTAAGTAAATATTAATTGCAGAAATATTAAAATTAAATAATTTCTAAAATATATTTTTCGAACTTTCATTTTGAAAAATACATCAAAGTTGGCTCTGACGAATTAAAATAATACTTGCTACATTTATCTTTAGTTTTACTAGTGGACGTTAGATGTCTCAGATTTATACAGAAAAATATGAAAAAGAATTGTTTAATCACAAAATTATGACACGTTCTTAATATTTTGAGAATTTGTTTTGCTGGTCCTACAATTTTTACACTTGAAATTTCTCCAGGTGGCAATTTTTGGTACGATTTTACAAATTTTTTTTTGCCATCACTGCCATCTATGTAATGTATATTGACTTAATTCACACGATTTGTAGTAAGCTTTTCTTTTTAATTTGACCAGAATGCTGTTGTAATAAGGTTTTTATATTTTGGTTTAAATAAATCAATTAATACAAGAAAATGAAAACGATTTACATAAACGAGATTTATATATGTTGAAATTCAAACATTTATGAAAATATTTCAGAAATCATAGTTAAGAATTTGTAACGTTTTCATTTACAAATTTGTCTTAGGAAAAAAAGTGATTTCCCATATGTTTTATGTGTTTTACTATGGAAATTTTGGTTTTTTCCTCGTTTCTAATTCCCTTATAAAAGCTTCGTTTTTTAGATTATGGCTTGTATAATCAAGGTTGCTTTGGTTTCATTCCACGTGTTCTGCGAATAAAAGTTGAAAACTCCATACAAATTTTTATTACTCAATCTTCATATTATAATCGGTTTCACCGTCGTGAAGACTACACGTAAAATCGATATGCGCGTAATAAAATTAAATTAAAATAATCAAAAAGTGTAGTGTTTTTATGTATTGTGTGTGTGTGTGTTTTAAATTGAAAAAAAAAAAAACAAAAAAAAACAAGAATAAGTGAATAATGTGTATGAGCAAAGCAACCTTGATTATACAAGCCATAATCTAAAAAACGAAGCTTTTATAAGGGAATTAGAAACGAGGAAAAAACCAAAATTTCAATAGAAAAACGCATAAAACATATGGGAAATCACTTTTTTCCCAAAGACAAATTTGTAAATGAAAACGTTACAAATTCTCTATTATGAATTCTGAAATATTTTGATAAATGTTTGAATTTCAACATATATGAATATCGTTTAAATAAATCGTTTTCATTTTCTTGTAATAATTGATTTATTTAAACCAAAATATAAAAAAAAGTTCATAACAACAGCATTCTGGTCAAATTAAAATGAAAAGCTTACTACAAATCGTGTGCATTAAGTCAATATACATTACATAGATGGCAGTAAACATTTTGAAAAATCGTACGAAAAATTGCCACCTGGGGAAATTTCAAGTTCAAAAATTGTAGGAAAAGCAAAACAAATTCTCAAAATATTAAGAACGTGTCATAATTTTGTGATTAAACAATTTTTTTCGTATTTTTCTGTATAAATCTGAGACATCTAACGTATACTAGTAAAACTAAAGATAAATGTAACAAGTATTATTTTAATTCGTCAGAGCCAACTTTGATGTATTTCCAAAATGAAAGTTCGAAAAATATATTTTAGAAATAATTTAATTTTAATATTGCTGCAATTAATATTTACTTAATACCAATATACCCTTCCTGTATATTGCTGCTAAAGATATTTAGAACACTTTTGAATAAAAATTTTGTAATATTTATGCGTTTTTCATTGAAAAACTTGTAGCTAAAAAACACCATTTTTACTATGGATTCCTATTGAAATCAGTGAAAAGTTATACCATTAAAAAAGCTTCTTAAAAATACGTCATAATGATTATGGCTCTATACTCTAGAAGGCTTTGGTATGAGCCAAAATTCTAACGGCACTAATTTAGAAAGCTCATGGCTATTGACGATTGGAGCATCCTAGTGGAACTTTTTTAAACTGAGCTACCTACCTGATTATTGTAAACAATTCCAATTTTGAACTGTAAACACAATTTTTTCTTACCGGATTGCTGAATTTTCTTACGTCGCATTTGTGGCAAATGTCATTTTAACAAGTGCATCATTTTAACTTTTTTCATTTTATCATTTTAAATTTCTTCAGCCCAAAGAAACAATCGATAATGCACGAGGAAAATAATGCACAATTGACAAATTTAACTATACCGCCGTTTAATGCAACACAATCACCGCGAAAAAAATTGCGTTAACAGCAAATTTAATAAATTGTAATTTAAATGAAAATAAAAATAATGAACTCAGTGCGACGAACTCATCGTCGACCGATAATAAAAATGTTGATATTGACTTAGGTCAGTGTAATGAACAACAGTGCAAATGGGATTGGATAAGTATTTTACTGTTCAAGCCAAGCGAAAACGAAGTCCAAAATCCGCGCAACTCGCTAGCAGAAGCAAAGCGACAAACATGGACCAATCTGCAGACCAAATATCTCTGAGCAACAGGTATTCCAGTTTAGAGGTAGAAGCATCCGAAGCTACAGCAGATAATGATAAGAAGGAGAAGCCGCCACCAATTTACTTAAGAGAGGCATCAAATAATGAGCTTGTGGAAAAAATCAAATCATTAACCAAATGAAACGGTATTACACATACCAGCTAAAAACTCAAAAGGGGCTAACTGTTATCTTAAGAGGAATTGAGAGCTCCGTAGATGTAAGCGAAATACATTCTGCTCTTAGGGAAAAAGGTTTTCATGCCAAATCTATCACAAATATTCTAAACCGCGAAAAGATAGCTCAACCTATGTTTCGCCTAGAACTAGAGCTAGTTGCGGGAAAAGAGAAAGGGCGCGATATATAACCTAAGATATTTACTATATCGTAAAATCACGGTTGAGGAACCCAAGAAGAGGACCGGACCAGTTCAGTGCATCAAGTGCCAAGAATATGGCCACACCAAAGCTTACTGTACCTTACACGATGTTTGTGTTATATGTGGTGAACTTCACGATTCAAAACAGTGCAACAAGATGAAAAACGATCATACAGTAAAACGCTGCAGTAACTGTGGCGAAAATTACACCGTAAACTATAGAGGGTGCCCAGTGTACTTGAATTTAAAGCGCAAAATCCATCCAAAATTGCGATATGAGCAAAGAGTGGTCAAGGCAAATTACAACCAAAGAACTTTGATGCCAATAACTTCAGTTGTTCAACAAACCGGGAATTTGGGGACAAATGTGAGCAGTTTTGCGCATCTCCTATGCAAACATACTGAAAGGTGCCGCTTCGAAAGCAAAAATTAATTTTATTGAAGAAGAAGTCTCAATTCATGTAACCGTAAACAAACTAACCGAAACGATCCAAAGTTTCATGATGATGATGGAGAAACAAATAAGCATGATGATTCAAAATATGAACACACTAATGCAAATTATCGTCAAAAACCAAAAATGACTGTCCTCAAAATAGCTATTTGGAATGCGAATGGTCTTTTACAGCATAAAGCTGAGTTACAATCCTTTCTCATCGAGCACAGTATAGATATCATGCTAATATCAGAAACATGCTTCATAAAAATTAACGGATATTCAGTATACGACACCCAACACCCGGACGGAAAAGCACACGGTGGCACTGCTGTCTTGATAAAAAACGTCTTACAAATAAGCGAACTAATTGGGATCAATACAGGAGACTAGACGAAAAAAATTGTCTACTGAATATTCCTCTTATACTCACCCTTCCTGGCGTTGTCAGCTGAAAAAACTACACCCGTCATTATAAATAGTTTTGAAAAAGTTAATAAACTGCCACATAGTATTCAGGAACTTATCCAGGAAAAGCGAAAAATTCGCCGTCAATGGCAACAAACAAAATTACCGTCATTAAAAAGGAAATTAGATCGATCTATTAAGACTCTTACATTTGGTTTGCGGGAAGAAGAAAACCAAAGCGTCCAGAATTATTTAAGTGAACTATCGGCAACCGAAGGAACAGGGTACTCTTTGTGGAAGGCTACAAACTCGAATCCACCGATCAGACTTCCAACTGGGAATTGGGCGAGAAGCGACGAAGAAAAAGCCAATGCTTTCGCTGCTCATCTAACGACAGTATTCGGATCACATAAGGAAACAAATACTTTCGTGCTACCCGAGCAAATGGATGATGTATTGTCTTTTAAACCTATAAAGTATAATTGGAAGAAAGTTAAAAATACAATTAAAAATTGTATAAGCCCGAAAAAGGCACCAGGGCACGATCTTATTACTGGAAAAATGATAAGGGAATTGCCAGACAATTGCATAAAACTAATAACATTCATATTCAACGCGATCATGCGAACCGGTTATATTGCTCAAAAATGGAAGATATCGGTGATCACAATGATTCTTAAGCCTGGAAAAAATGAAACACAAATTCCGTCATACCGTCCAATAAGCATGCTGCCCACAATTTCCAAGCTATTCGAAAAAATCTTATTAACGAAATTGAAACCAGTGTTAACAGTGCGCCATAATATTCCAGACCATCAATTTGGGTTTCGAAATCAACATAGTACCATAGAGCAAGTACACAGAATTGTAAATGTAATCAAAAGAACCTTCGAGGAAAAGAAATATTGTTCTGCTGTCTTCTTGGATATCGCTCAAGCCTTTGATAAAGTTTGGCACGATGGACTAATTTACAAAATTAAAGAACTTCTACCTAAGAAATTTCACTCAATTCTGGGAAACTATCTTCTTGAAACGCAATATATGGTTAAACAAAATAGTGCAACTATACATACTTGCTTTTACGATATAAACGCAGGTGTCCCACAAGGGAGCGTCCTAGGACCAATATTATACTTGATGTACACAGCCTATTTGCCTGTAACCAACAAAGTAATGATATCAATATTTGCCGATGATACGGCCATCCTGTCGTCACACAATACTCCCGAAACTGCCTCAAAGGAATTACAGAATCATTTGAAAATTCGAGGACTGGCTGAAGAAATGGCGAATAGAAGTGAATGAAAAAAAATCAACACACGGCACATTCACGCTGAACAAACGCACCTGCCTACCAGTGGTACTAAACGATATAAATATTCCTTAACAAACCAAGGTCCAATACTTAGGTTTGCACTTGGATAGAAGGAACACGTATCAGTATTGTGTTATATACACGTTTATTAAATGTAGAAGATTATTAGTTTAGCTGATTATTAATATACCAAAATCACACTACTTGTACTGCAATACATAGGGCATAATAGGCATGAATATAACATAAAATTTAATTTTCAACTTTTATGTTTAACACTTTTTAATTTATAAATTTAATTAATTAATTTATAACAAATATTTTTTTTTTTACTTTTTTTTTTGTTTTGTTTAAACTGTTCACAAAATCAGTATAATTAGGTGAACATATTATTTACTGATACATAATAATTTTTAATTTCACCCAATTATTTTTTTTTTCTCTTATCTATACAGAAATTTTAATTAGCTAACCAATGATTAATTTTTTTTTACTATCAGCTCTATTATTATGATATATTATTTTATAATGATATTATTATGGTGGGTAAATTAGCAATTTTGTTTCAGCTTGGTCTTTTTTGATCCAATTTTACCTTCCTGTTCCGTCTCGAGCGAGTTTTTGTTTTTCCTTATAGGTATAGCTTACCCAATTACCATACATAGATATTTTTTAATATTAACTTGTTCTTGTATTTATTTGTGTTAACATACAATAAGGGTCTAAAGTACAAAAAAACAATGTGCCTAGCTCGACGAAAATGAAACTTTTGGGCATATGCAGTGGAAATGCACCATACAATGACAGAGTAGATAGATACAAACTCGAAGTCACAACTCGCTATATAAATACGATAAATATGAAATGCAAGAAAGAGTGGAAGATATAAAGATCGAGGAATGTTTGGTTTATATTTTAAAGAGAATTTTGCTTAGGACGAACATTTTCTTCAAGAGAAGTTTACAACACTAAATAATCTTCCTAAAGTAATGTAACCAGAGATTGATGCTTCAGATGCAGTTTTCTTACGTCATTTGAAACTATTGCAGAGTATAATTTCCCTATATCATTGTACGTTGTAAAATTGCCCGATTTCGTTTCTTTTCAGCAGCGATAAAATGTTTCTTTTTGTATCTAGCCTTACGCAAATGGTCCAGAACTGTTTTTGGTCAATGTTTAGTTCCGCATTGATGTCATAAGATAAAATGTGTCGGTCTTTCTCAATTTTTTGACAAATTTTATCGACTCTTTTAACGATTGGTCGAGCAGAGCGCAGCGCGTTTTTAACATCGAAATTTCCAGAGTGAAAACTAGCAAACCATTTGCGAGCTGCTAATTTTGAAAAAACATCTTCACCATAAATATCACGAATTTTTTTACAAGCCTGCAAAGCGTTATCGCCTTGCTCAAAGTGACATTGTAAAATGTTGCGACCTTTTTTCAGAATTTTTGGGTCATTTTCAAAACGTAATTAATTTCAACTGATTTGACAAATGTCACAATGTTTATTTTTTAATAATCTATGGGCTGTCACCTTTCATGTGCTTTATAGTATGGCCTGATAAAATTTGTATTACCAAAGTCATGTGACTCTAAAACCATCTATTAAAAAAAACGCTACAAACTTTTTCTAATACTTTTTGTTTATTATCTGACAATCAAGTTATTGATTAAGTTTAGGATAAACTTCACACGCATTCAACATTTAACGTTTATAGCGTAATTGATAGTTGTTAATGTTTTTAGTATTTTTTTTATGTTGCAACAAAAATACAACATTTCTTTATTTTAACAAAACGAATTATTTATTCAACGAAGAACCATTTTCACTGCGAGCCGGTGAATATTATTTCCTCCATCCGTTTAAATACGCTTTGCTGTATCTTTTGCAAACAAATAAATATTCTTTCAAATTACAATGTACAACCTTTATTCATATTTGGAAGCTTACATTTTTGAATACGCGACTTTCCTGGGATCCAACAAAAAAGCACAACCGTAACAAAGAAACACCATAAAAAATAAACAGAAATCTCCCGTTTTTGAATAAATTGACCTTTTTTTTAGTTTAATGTATGTATATCCTTTCTAAATTAAATGAAACCGAACTGATGTTTAAAGATATACAATTCATAGAGTGCAGATGACAAGAAGTACCTATAGTGATATGATACTGATTTGGATCAAATGAAAATCTACCTGCTGTTATTTGCGGTTCAGTTTTTTTTACGTTCCATGAAAATTGTTCATATTACATATATAATAACTATATAGGGTACTAGCAGACTACGGTGGCCTCTCAAAAACGCATTATCATTTATTTTACATAAAAAGCTTTTAATGGTTGTGTTGTAACAATGTAAATTGAAAATGAGTGTTTCAATGGAAAATGTTCGTTACACATTATGCGTTTTAGGATTATGTTGCGGGACAATGAATTGTAGGTGTATAATTTAATTGGAAAAGGTTGATTTTTAATGAAAACGGTCGACCAATCAATTTTGGTACATAGATTGGGGCCATGAATTTTGCAGTGTTGGTTTTTACAAGCTATGAATTAGCTTCCTCATTATATTGTTACATCAAATTTGAGCGAGTTAAAAGAAGTTACAGTTTCAAAATGATAACAGATCTTTATGTTGTGTTTACTCTTTCATTAATGTCGTTCCGACGAAATTGACGCAAATTGTTTTTTCTTCAAATTGTTTTTCTTACTGTGTAATTAAGATAAAACAAAGTTTTGTTCTACGAAAAATTGGGATAAAAGAAAATATGATATGCTTGTCTATACAAACAAAAACAAATAATTATCATAGAAGAGTTCAATTTTAAACAGAAATCGCATCATACATGAAAAGGAAATGTAAAAATCAAAATCATTAAATGTTGTTCCTAAACATCTCGGCATCTTGTTATGCTCTTTCCTATATGAACAACATAACACAATCAAAGTAACATGATTTATTTAGCATTATAAAACAAAATAAATTAAAAAAATAAAAATTGGAACAAAATTATGTTGACACTAAGGAGGATATCCGTTTTAAATTGTTTGGGAAATATTGTTGGAATTCCGCTAAATTAAATTAAATTTTCATCAAAACCATTTCAGATGGAAATTAATTTAATGGGTGCTACGGAATGTGTATTTAATTGCACATTTTTTAAAATGCGAATTTTTGGATTTAATTAAATTTCATTAAAACCAGTAAATTAATTAAAATTGGACACCACCAAATTAATAAATCGATAAATATGGTTAATGAAAATGTAAATCAATTAAAACGATGAATTAAAGAGCATACATCGCATGTAGTTTTTACTTTTCTCACTATAACGAAGTTATATTGGGTGTTGTAGTCGCGAAAAAAATTGTTTCCAGATTTTCACATTTCTAGACGAATTAGGTTACCAGAACTTCTAAACATCGATTAGAAAAATTTTGTGTCGGCCCTTCCGTCGTTTCATTCTTCTGTCCTTCTTCCAGTCATAGATTTTTGCTATTTTTGTTTTGCCTTCCATTCTTACAAATATTGATAGTTTGGTCGAAATTTTGATGAAAGAAAGAAGCCGTTTGTGTAAACTTTTACATCCATTCGAGCCTAGAATAGAGGAGGTTAGCGTGGAAGAGAAAATAGCCAAAAAGAACTACACGACAAACGACTTTTTTGTTATGTTGATGATAAATTTTAAAATCCATCATCTACCTGTTCGAAAAATGTATAGCCGATTGCAGTATATTGCTTTAGGGTCATTTTAACCAAAAATAGTAAAAAAAAAACTTGTCGAGCTGTTTTTCGAGTGTTTTTCCCTAACCGTAGGCGAAACTCCAACTGTTCTTAGCCAAGGACCATACCATACGTTGGAAACAACTAAATCTAGCATTTGCTCATGCGATAGTTCGAGTTATTTCGATCTTATAGATCTACTCCGTTCATAAATTTGTTATAATGGGCGACGATTTGTGGCTGAGGAATATCAGTTTGTTTCCGCTCTGAATGTACATTTCGGCGTGATGTCGCTAATGTATGTGTCCCAAAGCCATTCGATAAGAGCGAAACAATTTTATTGTCCTTACATTTTATTCAAATTAATTCATTCCGTTGATCTACGTGGATTTCGTAGAATCTCCGTTCCCTTTTGAGCATAACTGTTTCGGTGCATTACATTCCAGTAAGTATATTTATTAGATTGGGGCCAGTAAAAAATTGTCAAAGAAAAATGAAAATGAAAGATCTTGAAAACGATCTTTAATTTTTTTGCCTAATTCATTAGCCCAAAGTCATATCACGCCCTCGTTACGACTCTGGTAGATATCGAATAAAGGTACAATTAGACGATATCATTTAAGTGAAATCTCACTCAAAAAATTATACGTCTCACTCGATGATAACGTCTAAACTAACATCTCATTCATAAAATGAGACAACACTTTTACGTCATCTTATAATTTCAAAGTGATATATCATTTGCCAAGTGATAACGTGTAAACAGAATCAAAACGTAAATTACATCTCACTTTACTTTTTAAACTTGTTTAAATTTCATCTCATTAAATTTTTCAACTGAAATTTCGATTCGTGTTCAATTTATATTCAAACTATCATACATTAAATTCACATTAAAGTTTTATTCAAATCATATTCAAGTCACATTCAATTCATATTCAAACCATAATTAATTTATATTCAATTCATATTCAGTTGATTTGCAATTCATATTTAGTTCATATTCATATTGAATTCATATTCAAATCATACTCAGTTTGCATTCAAGTTATGTTCATTTCATTTTTGAGGCATCTTCAACTTATATTTAAATCATAATCGATTCATATTTAAGTTTTATTTAAATCATTCTCAATTTTAAATTCAAGGCGCAATCAATTCATATTCAATTCATATTCATATCATAATCAATTTAAATTCGATTTGGAACTGAGTATATAAATATGGGAAGCTAAAAATAAAACACATCGTTTAATATTTTGCTTAATACAAATTCAACTTTATTTCAATTATTCTTAAAATATGTCGCCCTCAATGGGGTTCATGTCCTCTTCATTTATTGGAAATCGATGATGTCTGAACATTGGTTTTCTGGCATATCTATTTAATCTTGTTTCATAATTAAAATTGTTGTTGTCATCATCATCAACAAATTTTATGTAATCTGGCTTCGCAACTTCTTGGAAAAACCGCTGTGCTTTTTCGTACGGTGCATTGGAATCCCCCATCAATAGACGAGGTTATTTTCGAAGTATTTTTGAGTTCCGAGAAGGTCTCATATTAAATGGCTTTTGTTTGTCCCGGTGAACTTCAGTTTTTGAGGAATAGAATAAGATTACTATACCATCAATTTTTTCTTCCCATCCACCGTTTCCTTCGTAATTACTGTCATCCGAATCGTCGTTATACAGTTCATCCAATTCACTATATTCATCTTTGAATGCAAATGGAATATAACCCATACAACTTCCAATGAGTTCGCAGGGCGGAAAATGGTAATAGGATGTACGCAAAACTGGCCCACGGCGATACAATGGGCCAATGTCAAAGTTATCATATTCATATTCATCATAGCATCCCTCGCAACTCAAACTTTCTGGAAATACATCACAAATTGTATATGGTCAACGATAAATCGAAATAAATCGTGATCGTATTACAGGCTCGGTAATGTAAACGGAATGTCGTCGACATCCATTTCTGCTTTACTTTTGCATGCATGGTGTGCGATTTACATCGGTCACCACAAGTTTCATTTACCTCCGATGACGACATTTTGCAACCATTCAATGATTTTCGACATGATTTTGGTCGAACCACCGTACAACATGGTCCATTGTCACGTTTTCCTATTTTCTTGTTGTAAATGTAAAAATGATTGACAACTGAATTATTAAGTTTGGCCGTAGCATCCACAACTTGGGTCACATTAATAATTGTGTTTAAATTAATTATCGTGGTAATATTATTTCCCGCACTAAGTCGCCATTCTTCAGTGAGTCGACTTAGTGATGAGGTTGATCCGGTCTAACTGGTACGAGTCCCGCACATAACACAACAATACACAGAGCTTAAGTAACTGTTTTCACTCCCACTTCTATCATTTTATATGTATACACTTAAAGAATAGTTCAAATTTAATCACTTTATAACTTTATTTTGTCATAATTTACGTTTTTGTATAAGTAAAAGGGCGGACAAGCTGCAGCTTGTGCTTGATCCATATCAATAATACAACTGTAATTAAATTAAATTTTTTCATAGCGTAATTGATTACTGCATCGACTACAACCAAATAATAAATTATTAACACCAAACTCGAACTTAATAAAGAAATTTCTTTATCACAAAAGTGTGTACGTCTAAACAGGGTTTTCACTTGAGCAAGTGATGCGACATTTTACAAATGATACATATATCACTTTTATTTTTATATTTGACCTCACTTTTGTTCTGGTATAAACATGCATCTCATTTTAGTGAGATCTCACTCGAAATGATATCTCACTTAAATGATATCGTCTAATTGTACCTTAAGTAGCAACATCCTGAAGGGCTAGCGGCTACCCATGATTTATAGCCGAAGTGGATGGGTTTGTTTCTTATGAACTACTTGCATGTTTGCTTGCCATAGTATGAACCATAGCTTGCAAAAATCTCTTATTTCTTATTTTATATATTATCTTATATTTTATTTTATTTCTTATTTTATTTTGTTTTTTATATTTTATTTTATTTTATTTCTTATTTTATTTTATTATATTTATTTTATTTTATTTTAATTTTATTTTTTTTTATTTTTTTTTTATTTGATTTTATTTTTCCATTTTATTTTATTCTATTTTTTATTTAATTTAATTTTTATTTTTTTGTTTTATTTTATCTTATTTTTTATTTTATTTTATTTTTTATTTTATTTTATATTTATTTTTTGTTTAAATTTGTTTTTAATTTAATTTTATTATATTATTGTATTTGATTTAATTTTTGAATTTTTTATTTTATTTTACGATTTTATTTTATTTTATTTTGTTTTATTTTATTTTAAATTTTATTTTATTATATTATTGAATTATATTTTATATTTTTTTAGTTTATTTTATATTTTTTTTATTTCATTTTTATTTTGTTTAATTTTATTTTATTATATTACTGTATTTTATTTAATTTTTGTATTATTTAATTTATTAGATTTTTTTTATTTAATTTTTTATTTTATTTTGTTTTTTATATTTTATTTTATTTTATTTCTTATTTTATTTTATTATATTTATTTTATTTTATTTTAATTTTATTTTTTTTATTTTTTTTTATTTGATTTTATTTTTCCATTTTATTTTATTCTATTTTTTATTTAATTTAATTTTTATTTTTTGTTTTATTTTATCTTATTTTTTATTTTATTTTATATTTATTTTTTGTTTAAATTTGTTTTTAATTTAATTTTATTATATTATTGTATTTGATTTAATTTTTGAATTTTTTATTTTATTTTACGATTTTATTTTATTTTGTTTTATTTTATTTTAAATTTTATTTTATTATATTATTGAATTATATTTTATATTTTTTTAGTTTATTTTATATTTTTTTTATTTCATTTTTATTTTGTTTAATTTTATTTTATTATATTACTGTATTTTATTTAATTTTTGTATTATTTAATTTATTAGATTTTTTTTATTTTATTTTTTATTTTATTTTTTTATTTTATATTTAATTTTAGTTCATGATATTTTTAATTTTATTTTATATTTTTTTCATTTCATTTTATTTTGTTTAATTTTATTTTATTATATTACTGTATTTTATTTAATTTTTGTATTATTTATTTTATTATATTTTTTTTTTTAATTTTTTTATTTTATATTTAATTTTGGTTTATGATATTTTTAATTTTATTTTATTTTTTTATTTTATTTTTTATTTTATTATATCTTATTTTATTTTTTATATTTTATTATATTTAATTTTTTATTTTAATTTGTTTTATTTAATTTTTTTATGAGTATGTTTTATATTTTATTTTATTTAATTTTTTATTTTATTTTAATTTTTATTTTATTTTTTTTTTTAATTTTGTTTGTTTTATTTTATTTTTATTCTGTTTTTTTACAATATTTTATTTTATTTTATTTTTTATGTTTTTATTTTATTTTTTAATTTGATTTAATTTTTTTATTTTATTTGTCTTATTTCTTATTTTATTTTTATTTTAAATTTATATTTTATTTTATTTTATTTTTTTATATTTTATTTTATCTTATATTTTATTTTATTTTGTTTTATTTTATTTTTTTAATTTTTTATTTTTTATATTTTATTTTATTTCATTTTTTATTAAATTTTATTTTATTTTTTATGTTTATATTTAATTAATATTGAGTTTTAATTGGATTAGCCGTTGATTTGATGATTGCTTTTGGAATTGCGTTGCTATCGGGTTTTAGGTTGAGTTGTCAAATGAGTTGTAGTTTGAGCTGAAGATTAAGGTAAGAAGTTCAGTTAGGGTTGGCAGTTTAGTTAATTTTTAGGATCGATGTTCTGATCACCTCGTAAGGTTTCGGCCCTTTATATTTTTTAATTAGCAATCATTTTATATTGTATGTAATTATTAATTAATATTAGAATGAAAGGTAACAACTCAGCAAACATAGATGTACTTCCAAATGTGGTGAAAAATTAGTGAGTAAAATAACTTTTTAAAATTGATTTTATTAGCGGACTTCTCTTTTACTCTTATATCACAAAATCAAGTACACAGCTTAAGTTTCTTAGTCACAGCAAAATTGACCGGGGTGATCGCCAGATTATCTCGATATCAATGATCGCGCTATGTCCACATCATTGTCTATTAGTTTATATACAGATTAAATGAAAGAAAACGTCTCAACTGTTTAGTACCCGTCCCTGAACAAATCCCACACGAAACCACAGAAGGCTTGACTGGTACATTTCAAGTGCTACACAATAGCTTTATGTGGTGGAGCAAAATCACCCAATTGGTCCAAATTTAGGAAACTTCGGGACTATAAGGAATGCCACTGCTCAAAATAAAGATAAAATTTAAATGGTTGGCTAGGTGAAGTGTAAATAAATTTTTATTTGATAAACCTATGTTTTATTTGATAAACCTATGTTATCATTATAAATTTCTATAGGAAAAGGCGAAATAAAATAATACATAAATTGTATCGTTCTATAATCGGCCTCATTATTACCCTAGAATATAATCGAAAGGGATTTAAATTCAAATCAAACACTCAGTGTGTTTAGTTTAAATTTCTTGAGTATTAAATTATGTTTACATATTGCAAACAACATAATCAGTAGCCAAATATATGTTATATAAAAAAACTCGTTTTGCAGATTACATCCCCCAGCATGTTTCCAACAAAAATATGCAACATACATATATACATACATACACCATATATTATGTACTTTTACGTATGTTTACATAAACTGTCAATATTTCTTTTACTGTTTGAATTTCTTATTACAATGTTGAACGTGTACCTACGAAGATATTCTTTAATTTTTTATATTTATTCAATTCATATACTTTTACGTACATACATACATTATGTGTATAGGTACATAATTTTTTAGAACTCGCTACTTTGACTATGGGAATAAATCTCATACAAACAGTTTAAATTGGCGCACGTAATACATAAAACGAGATACATAATTAAATTTCAAATATATAATTTGTAAACAATATTTATTAAGTTTTTTTTTTCAAAGGTGTTCCGTAAGATATGAATTTTTCCTAAATTTAACTTCATATAGATACTTCCTTGCGAAGTAATCAATGAATGTTTGTATTCTGTAAGACATCGCAACATTTTAAATAACTATGACAAAATAATATTCAATTCAAAATTTTAATTTCACCTTACGAAATGCCAAATTATGTAAATCTATATAAACTATTGGCACGACATCTATAATTCATAATGCGCATTGTTACGTTGACTGCAAAGCAAATACAAACCGTGATAGAGGAGCCGATGCAATGTCCGTCTTTTAAAGTTGAAGAATCCAATTCTTCTTAATGTTGCAGTTTAATTTAAACTAGGGTTTCTTGGGATCCCGTTTTTGTTTTCAAAAGCGTGACCAGAAAATCTCGGGATTTCCCGGTTTTCGATTGTTTTTCTAAAACCGAATTCGGTAGAATTGTTCTTAGTAAAAGAGTACCAGGATAAGGATTAAAATTATGGAAAAAGGTAATTTTCAGTGATGGGCATAAACATACGGAGGAAAGCTAATAGATTGCATTAAAAAAAATATGTAGCGGTGGTGTTTGGAATTTGTATTTTATAGAAGGGACTATGGCTGGAATGATATATCAAAATATATAAAAAAATAATTTGAAACAAAGTGCTGTTAAACTTGGATTATCGGGCAATTATCATTTCTACCAGGACAATTATCCAAAACACTAAACTGCAACACTTAAAACGATTTAAAAAATATTATACGTATAATAATCTCAAAAGCCAATTGGCCTCCTGATAGACATCACTTTGAAAATAACTTCATCTGTTTCAGATGACTCCAAAATATTGCCGATCAAAGTGGAAAAAATCAACAACCACCGTAAATGCTCCAGAGATATAACAACGGTTCTGATATAAGACACGAACAAGTACATAGGACTTAGTAAGGATAATATTAGCTTTAAAAAATATTTTTTGTTTTACTGCTAACAGCATTGATACGTGTGAGTTTATGTATAAAACAATATAAAATATGTTAGGCCCATATTTTGAGAGGGACATATCAATTTATTTTTATCATGTCACGTAACGGGTGGTAAACATCCACTTCGAATTATTTTTATTATTTCGTTTTTTCTTTTTTTTTTTGGATTTTAAACAAACAAACCGTAATCAAAATTCCCTAGAAAGATTAACATAAGATTTTAATTAAAAATTCCTTTGAATGAGATTTAAGCACAACCTTTTTGTGATTTATATGAAATATTTTAGTTGTTTTTGTTGTTCCCCGTTTATTTTGCAAACAACATAAATTATAAACATTACCCATTAATTATTATTCAGTTTTTATTTCACAACATTATCGCAAAGCGCCAATGATATACAGGAAATTATAACCATAACCTGGATTTGTGAAATAAAATAAAAATTTGCTGGTACAAAAATGCTTTTAGCATAATAACCTCATTTGTGCAACTTTTTTTTGTTGGCAGGTTTTGATAAATTAATACACATCAATAAAATTGAGAAGATTTATGAATGTTGTAAAACTCTAAACTCACCAAAAGACAGTCGACGAATATTTAGTTGTGTAAAATAATTTTCATTTATTTCATCTTATTATTTACAATTTTTATTCCTTTTGTTTGTCGTGTCTTTTTCCATTGTTGTTATTTTTACTGTAAGATAATGAAACCGTTTAAAACATCACTCAAAATAAATTATTTTATTCCGTAGCGTGAAGGAAGAGAGATTTCACTTCATAATTATTTACGTAATATCACCTCGGTTATGTTTTGCAGTTCTTGGGAAACTGCAATGGAGATGGGACAACCATTATACATCAAAATATTATTATATTTTTAATGATGAGTCTTATTACTGCCATCAGTATAATTATTTTGCGGTTGTTTTACATAATCAATAAAAAAAATGTATAGGCAATTTACTTTTAATTTTTTGTTTATGCGGATGGGCATAACTGAACGGTTTTAAATATGGTTATACGGACAATATAGGTATTACTAGCTACGTGGTAAAGATCACAATGGAATGCGAGGAAGTCAGTAATGAATTCGTGCGATTTAAGTTTTTGGAAAATGGAATTTTGAGTAATCTGATTTCAAGTGGGACTATACTATACTGATCTAGCCGATAACATACTATGTATGTTCATGTCTGGATGACCTCACATTTCTTCAAACAATGCAGCAACTGAAATACTTGAGCGTATGTATACTAATGCTACTGTTGGTTAAAAATGCTGCCTGATATGACTCCGGTAATTTTAAATGTGCCTCCAACTTGTCAATAAGAAACTGGAATAAATTTTGTATCCCGTATTACATAGGGTTATGCGTCGATAGTCATTGATTTACCTTGGATTCTTAATCTTGGGGATTGTAACTTGAATAGTGTTGACCCACTCACTTGGCGGATCGTTTTTGATTCAAGCCGTTTGGATGAAATTGTGCAGAGGATTAATAATGTTGTCGGGCATGTTTCAACAGCTCAATGGGAATTCCAAGCCGTTCCTGAGCGGAGATTAATGATGGACTTAATTTCTCCTATGGTTTGTAAGAATAATATAAAAGACCCTCCATAAAAAGTGTAGGTTCACATTCGATGGTTAATAACAGTACATCGTGGAGATGTTTCCGTAAAACTGAATATAGGGTGATGTGTGTTTAATTTTAGTACATGATTTGTGATGGTCATCATATTAGCACGACCCTCAACGGGCCAATTACCGATTTTAAAGTAAAACCGTCTATTGAATTTCTTTTGGTGGATTTTCAATCGCCAATGATAGGCCATCGTAGAGATATCTCCCTGAAAGTGAATATAAGGTCTTGTATGTGTATATGTCTAAGTAGATGATTTGTATTGGTCGTCATATTAGCGTGACCCTCAACAGACCAGTTACTAGTGGATTTTCAATGGCTATTGCCTCCCTTCAAATGAACATAAGTTAATCTTTGATTATATTTAATAGATGATTTTTGGGTAAAGGTTTGGGCTTAAAAAAAAATAAAATTGAAATATTTTAGCGAAGACGTAGTACGATATAGTGTTGTTTGACACGAGGAAAATTTATTGTGGGCAAACATTTGGTAACCTTTATTACAGTAGTTTGGAAACGATAAATCATTTATGGGTTGCTATCGACATATATAAGAGATACTGGATTAACTCTATTGTGTGAGTTAGTATCCAAAATGTTTTCTGCCATGTCATTATGGATCTCCCATAATAAAGTTTTTGTTTTTCGTTTCGAATTTGGGCCTTTTCGAAGTGTATAATACCAACTAGTAAAAAATGTTTGGTTCCCAATATGTAATTTCATTCAGTTTAATGTTATATATTTTAGTTAGTTAAAATTCTTCGGGTACTCGATTGGTTTTTAGAATTATTGCAATTTCCACCATAAAATTTAAAAGAACTTTCAATCCTTTTGAAACCTTCCTCTTCCAAATTAACATAGTCATTGGGAACGTAGAAGCTATCTTTTACGTGGGCGTTAAGCAAACTGGACACTTAAAATTGAATTGAATTTTGCGATTCATGAAAAATTCTATATATTTGAAGATGTTACATGCACAATTATGATCAATGTTTGTTGAGAAGTTGGACATATCAAAGCACTTTAGTATTATATTAGTTCTTTAATGATTCAGCCCCATATCTTATAAAATACCTAATAAAATTTAAGAAATCAGAGTCATTTTTTTTTTAACATTTATTATCCGATATTATCGTACAAATTATTTGAGATAATGAATCGCATCCGCACGTCGAATAAACTCTAACTTCTAATTGTTTTTCATTGACATATGAAAACCCATATGTTAAAAGGCCCTAACCCACATTTCTAACATTTTTCAAGAAATGCAAAAAACGAGATTTTTGACAGATAATACCATATGCTTTAGGGCCGAACAAAATTCAATGTGGAACGAATTTTATTGGTTTTTAGGTTAAACCAGTCGCACAGAAAAACGAAGTGTTGTATTCTACATTTTGGTATCAAAATATCATTTTGAAAAAAATGTGGGTTAGGGCAGATATTCACTAAGCCATCGATGTACTCCATAACGGAAGGTAAGCAAAATACCATTGTATTGTAAATAATACGAATTCTGGACAGTTTGCTTATCATTACTAGAATTTTCGAATTTTCCATTCTCATATAAAAGCATGAATGTTTTGTAGAAGATACTTGTTGAATAGTGAGCTTTGTCATTTTCAAATAAAAGATTCTCGCTCTCTGCTAATTCGGATTTATCAGCACTGGTCGATGGAGTATTATGGCAGTATAAAAATCCCAAAACAGTTGTAAATTGTTTATAAGCCTCAACTACAGCTTCAGTTTTGTATTGGCTTGTACACATAATGCAGTAATTTTGAATATAGCGTATACTTGCTCCAATGTATCGAAATTCAATATTACATAAAATATATCGAGAATAAAATTTCTTGTAATTGACTTAATATTAGGATTTTTTTTTATCTGGATTAACATAATATTTATAAAAACCGATACAACACTTTTGTTAGGCCCTTGGTTAGTATTCATACAATTAAAGGTGTTTTGTACATACTCTAATATACACATTTGATTAAAAGTATGGAGAATGGCTTGAATATAGTCCCAAGTCCAATCTACTACATAAACTAACGGGAAAATCGTTTTTGGAATTAGCACCATTTCTGATTTGAATTTCATCAAAAATGTGGATATCGTAGTCGTATTATGCTTGTTTGAAATCAATTCGGCAACTGGTACAATTGTTGTACCGATTTTCACAACACAAGCGTACTATAGATAATATTTTGTTGTAGCTGTGCTCAGAGTGACATTTTAGTTTCTTCACAACGCTACCTGTAGCGTTTAAATAGTACCAGCTCTTCCATATCCCACCGCCGAATCATATCTTAACCGTCACAATCCTGCACTAAATCGTCCTTATTTAGAACTTTCGACCTTATTTTTCTCAAAACCTCATTTGTGGTTAAGTTCAGTCTCAGAATTTTTTAAGATATTTAAATTTACATTGTGATCAGTTTCGTACTTCAATTTTTCCTTTAAGAGCATGCGTCGCTTACTCCGTACCTACTCAAAAAAAAGTATTCCCTTCGTGAACCCATTTGTCCCCTGATACATAAATATTCATTTTGTTCTGGCGATCAATAATAATTTTGTACCTTTGGGTTGAATATAACGTAAGAAATAACGTAGGAATTTTTATACGAAACCAATGCATCTGATATTGCTAATCTAATATCCTCTTTTGAGTTAAAGCGCGTCAAAACTAAGTAATAACTCTTCTATGAAGTTTCATTTTATCGAAGCAAAAGAGTTAATAATCTGCGTGCATTGTGGCATATACCCCTCTATTTCAAATAAATTATTTTTGTCGATGTAATGGGTGAGATCCGTTAATTCCTCCGAATGGGGCACAATAATTAAAATTTCTTTTCTGCCCGCGAAAGTTTCACATTCTGAATTCTTTTCGATTGGTATAAGAGTATTTAAGTTCAACTCAATATCATTAGAAAGTTCGCGAGGTTTATTCAATGGTCTTCGCCAAACCTGAACCAATATACTAATATGATTTTTTAAAGAATTTTGTAACCCTAATCTTTTACAACGAACTTTCATGTCGGAACAATCTCCTTTGGTGCTTTTGTCAACATTTGATCTGCAAAGGACAGTTCTACTACTAGAGCATTTAACAACACTAGGCGAGAAAGAACATTTTTTTCTTTCGGTAAATTATTTAAATGAACTTTTGCAAGAAATCTGGTACGGTAACAAATATTTTTAGTTGTTAACAATTTCAAAATCTTTAAATAAAAAATAAATAAAAATTTAAATTCCAATAATAATCAGTACAAAGAATGTCCAAAATAAAGCGCGCGTCGATAGATTCAAAAATTCCAATATTAAACAGGTTTAAAGGAGATCCATAATAAAGGGATCGATAGATTTAAAAATTCTAGTAAAAATCAGTTCTAAAGGATATTCAAAAAGCGAGGGCCGCTAGTTAAAAAAAAATCCAATAATACAAAGCTCTAAAGGGTGTCCAAAATTAAGTGAGGGCCAATTGTTCAAAAATTTCTAAAATAAAAAGTGCCGTTATGATACATAGAGGAAGAAAATCATAGTTTTACCCATAACATCATATTTTTAACTGTCCCATGACTTTTTTTTAGCACTATGTACAAATATTTTTGTCAAATGTTGATATGATCGCTTTAAAACAATTTTGAATGCTTTGTTTTACAGTAGCTTTTTGTGTTAATGTAGCATTTTTTTATCTGACGTCTGTTTCAGTAGATTGTTTATATTTACAATCATTGATGCGTAAAAACACAACAAAAAAATATTTTACTCTCTGATTCAGTCACCAAAAAGGGATGATAAAACAGATGGTAAAAAAAATCATCGATTAATTTTCTGATTTAGCGTCGTTCATACAATGCAAACTACGATAAATCGGGCGATTAATTATCTATCCTCGTTCATACAATCGGGCCTTATTCAGAATATTTTAATTTTTCTCTTTCTCCGAATTAATTCTTGTTTGTTTAATTTTATTTGTACACGATTTTTAAAATTAGGTTTTACTTTAAAATCGGTAACTAGTCTGTTGAGGGTCACGCTAATATGATGACCACTACAAATCATCTACTAAACATACATACACAAGACCTAATATTAACTGGCAGGGAGACATCCACTAAACAATTTTTAGTATGAAAAAGTTAATTTATTTAAGAAGTGTGAGTTGTGAAGTTTTTATGTATAGTGTTACTACATTTTTACTAACACATCCAAATATTTTGTCAATTTTTATAAACTTCACGCTAACCACATTACAATTTTCCCATTTTTTTTTAATCACCTTGAATGTCTATATTATATAGAAGAATTTTAATTACTTCAGCCAAGTTAGTAATCGAGAACCCTTTTTTTCGGGTAGGATCTTACGCTTCATTTGGTTAGGATTTTTCCTAAACTTTGACCAAGGTAAAATTTCTTTTACTTTGTATTATAATACTTTGAAAATACAATATAATTGCCTCATTAATTTGACATGCTAAGATTAACGATATGAAGATACATATGATATCATAACGTCAATTATTTCAGCAAGATTTATTTGCATTATAGCCTTCGCCATCATACATGGTGTTTATGAGAATGGCAAAATGTTAAATGATGTAGAAATCCTCTTACAGTATTCGATTCGGTTTTTTTCTGAAAGAAAAATCGATAAAGATTATCTTTTGATATCAACAACAACAAGTAATGTAAGATACATTTTAAAGAATTTACGTTAAATTTTTATTCCCTTGGTAGTAATTAAACGGTGGTGCTCTTATTTTTTTTGTTTATACATTTTGCATCCTTTGGAAACATAACATTTTTAGCAAAAACACTGACCACTTGTGTATCGATCCAGAAAAATTTAATTTGTCCGGATTTTTCAGTTTTTTGTTAGCTATTGAATATCGAACAAAACCCTGATCATTATTTAAATATCCTACCAAAATAAAACGGTTACAACTTACATATATTCGTAAGGTATTTTCAACATATAGGTAGATAATGGAAAGCTCAATGATTGTCTTTAAATTAATTTTTGTTTTTCATTTAGAAATCTTTAATAAAAATTTCACACAAATGAAATGACAAAAATATCTTCGCCACTAATTTATTTTGGTTGGAATTGTTGCTTCAAAGATGACAGGATGAGTACTACACTATATTATGAGAATATGCCATATGGTAGTGGATTTTCAAGTGGTATTGGAAAATACATTTATTTTTTGTAGCATAAGTGTGTAGCTCTATCACATAAAGAGGAAATTGATAAATTACGTGAGTATTTGTCTAATGGATATTGTGTATGAGTATGTTTGTCGTATATTATGGTATCTATATATGGCACGATACTGCAGGATAAGATTTTGATTAAAAATATATGCTTGTTAGTTTAAGATAAACCAAGATTTTCTTTTTCCTCAATCTCAGGCTAACGAAAGAAGGAATTTGAAGCACCAAACGAGCAATACCGAAGAATAAATATTTACTATCCAACATATTTCGGAAATCTTATATTATTGACATATACCCAGGTAAACAAATTAAGATGGTATTAATGAAATAGTATACTCGTTAGGACTTCATATTTTTATATTGTTAGATTAAAGATTTTACTGTACGATTTTCAGGTACCAAACAATGGAGCTTAATTTTCTATTTTACATCCCACTCCTACCACAACTTTTAGAATTTACATAAATTTATGTTTTATACAGTATATTAAAACGTTTTATTTTATGAAACGTGTCTACATATTATTACAATAACAAGTATTCATCAAAGTAATAAATTAACATCTCAATCAACAAAATGTTTTCCTTGAATTGCGTATCCGAGTTTAACGAAAATGGCGAAAAAATGATTATTAGGAATTATGGATATTTATTACAATTAATCATTTTTGTGTACGGATGTTGTGAAAATGTTTGTTATATTTAGATGATGATTGACACGGGAAATAAATAATGGAACGGAAAAGGGCAAAAATTGTATAGGCTCGTGATTTTATTCTCATTTGGAATATAGAGTTTCATAAATTATAAATATTTATAATTTTTTTTTTTAGTGATTAAGAAATATTGTGACGTAAGCACTTTCTGCTTAATGCGCATTTTAACAAAAAAAAAAAAAAACTTCAGGAAATGTTCGGAAATGTTTACGCTTTAATTTGTAATTATGTATATGAAAATGGAGCAATAAAGAAGTGGTTCAAGATATTTCTTGTTTTATAGGTACCTTTATTAGGTGGAAAAATAAAAACACGATTTACTAATGTTCCTTAGTTAGCGTACAAATCTGCATTGATTCTATTTCTTACACTAGGTAATCGCGAATTTGAGATTATGTAGTTATTTCTTTCAGTCTGTCACAAATTGTACTGCGATGATTTTATAATGTTTTGTAATAAAAGATACAAGCGGTTTTTACCATTATGAGCCACAATTTTTATGCTGAAATTTGGTTTGGAAAAACGAATATCCAACGCAACAGTCGTAAGTTGGTTCAATTTATTAAAAAACAATTTGATCAAAGAACGATTTTGAAAATTAGGCCGTTTTATTGATTCGCTAAGAGAAGAAATCATTAAAATCAGTAGAATTGGTTCTAGATTTAAAATCAAAGCACATCCAGCTCAATGAAACCCAAAACGACCCGACGAAATGCGGCCCGCAAAACGATGACCATGAAGAAAGTTGGAGTAGAAAAAAATCTAAATGATTCCAAAATACTCAGGCAAACGAGCTTTTCAAAGCTTCCTGCTGCCAAATACCAGATACCAGATGATTATTACTAAAAAAATGATTGATTAATGGTTGATTAATTTTTATGATTTTTCCGAAACCTATTTTAATAGTTTTTTTTTACTAGCCTTTTTAATCAAAACTTTCTATCTACTGAAGCAGTCCATGTTTGTTTCAACATTTTGCTAAAAGGTTCCAATTATATTTGTTTGGACCAATACCAAATTATAAAAATATACGATGAAAAAAAAAATAGTATAAGAGGGTAGATGAAAATAATTAATTCGAATTATTACTCACCAACCAAATCATCCCGATTTGCCAAATACAATAATTTTGTTTTAACGATTTTGGAAAATCGTTGATTATAACATATGACACACTAGCTCATGCAAAAATTCTGACTGCCATTTTTATAAAAACTAAAGACTGTATAAATGAAATATTACGATTCACAGTTCATGACAATAGCTCCTTAACACAATGGGTATAATAATGCGGTCGTTTCAGCTATAAATCAAAATTACATAATAGGAGATCCGCGCCTACATTGGAAATAATCGTAAGCATTGGGATATGCATTTAGACGAGATTGGTATGGCATTAAGGAATATAGTACATTCATCAACGGATTTTCGCCGTATTTTTAACGTTTGGGCAACATATAGTGTGCCACGGATCCTCTTATTGAATAATGAAATATTTTTCATTAATTTATGAAACAAGATTAGTCACAGGTGATCGTCCCAGGTAAAACCCATGCTGGTTTTCAGAAATGGAATTTTTAATTAAAAAAAAGATACGATCTTTGGCCATCGATTCAAATAATTTAGGAATAGCCGATAAGATAGAAATACCTCGGTAATTTTCAATATCTGATCTCCGTTCACTCTTGAAAATTGGCTTAATGAATATTTTTACTAAAATCAAAGTCGAAATCATCATTCGTAGAAGGGACATACACATTTTCAAAAAATGCTGCAAATATGTCAGAGATTCTTTGTGGATCACTAACAGTCATAGAATTAAGAGACATTTACGAGGGAATACCTCTAGAGTTCCGCTTCGAATCAACATAGGTCCAGAAACATATAGGATTAGTTCTAATATTTGATTCAATCCCACTAGAATTAAAATTAACGTTAACATTAACCCAATGAAAAGTTAATTGGATATGTAGTGGTGTATGAAAAATACTCGAAGAACTGCCTAGATCATCTAAAGCAATGATTGTGTCATGTAATTCCACTGGTATGAACACTAAATCAAGGATATTGCTGCTCTGGTTCTAAATGATGTTAATCTGTCTCAGACCAAGAGAACAGATAGGATCCATCACGAGATCTGAGATTAAATCACCGTTTAATGGCAGAAGAGCATCATCAACAGTAAGCCATTTTATTTTCGGCAGGTTAAAATCACCCAAAATCATTATAGAATCAAATTCAACAGCTACAACTGCTACAACTGCAAGTTAGTTTGACACAACTCTTCCTACAAATAAGCTGCGGTTCCACATGGAATATAAACACTTACTATCAACACCAGCTCACCCTTCTTGAGAGCAAGTTTAACAGCAAAAATCTTCTAAGCTCCAACTCGTTACTCTCCAGGACAATAATATCGGCACGTATATCTTTCGAGACTGCTATTAGAAGCCCGCCACCTCTCGCCATCGATTCATACTCCGAATAACGATTCCGTTTGAAGACTTGGCAGTCCGGGGAAAATACTCTGCAGAATAGTGCGACCCAGTCAGTCATGTTTCCGTGACATAAATGACATCATAGTCATTTCCCATAACACCGATAAATACGCTTCATGCGATTTTGATCGAATACTGCTAGAGTTGTGATAATAAATAGATAGCGTGTCAGCTCTAACAGAAATCGGCATTGCAGGTTGAGCAATAGGTGTAGACAGCGGTACTCTCACAACCTCTACAATTTCATTTAAACTACTTAATATGCTCGCCGTCTTACAAGCATTACATGCCCACCTGCCACCCCACTCCCCCCGTCAATCTGAATTCGTCGTCCTATTCATTACTCTCCTTATTCTCTGTAGATATGCTGGACACTTGTCATCCCATGCTGGGTGTTTGAAATCAACAATAATATATATTTTCTCCGTCGCCTCCGCACAGTTCACGCACTTAGACCCCCCGTCACAATTACTCGCCAGGTGATCCTCTTTTCCACACTTCTAACACAATGCCTTCCCTTTCATATGGGGCAACATCTATTTATGCGTACCCGGATCAACTTCCAGAACCAAGCCTATGGCGTACAATACATGCGAATAAATTCCACAATGCGATATTCGTAAATAGACGCACATAAAGCGCGGCGCAACTTTAATAAACGTCAAGTTTCGGAAGATTTTTTATATTTGACGTTTATTTAATTCGCGCCATGCTCTATGCGCGTCTATTTACGAATATCGCATTGTGGAATTTATTCGCAATTCGCAGTTCGCGCTCGATGTGTTGTACGCCTATATCCCAAAATCGTTTATTCTCCTTCACTTTCACTACCCTCAAGCAAAAACCGCTCTTCTCCCTATCCAGCCTATTTTGTTTCACTATGGCTTCTCCAACAGCTCTGCCAGGTTCACATCAGCATCCTCCTTATGAATTGCTGCAACTTCGCCATAGGATTTTTAGCTCTCGGTATCTCCAACACCAACTTCTTTTCCATGGATACCTCTGCCATCTCTTTTAATTTCTGCACATATTCTGGCCTTCTACATTCTACTACTACCCCTCCTTTACTTGCTCTGCACCTTTTCCATTACGATTTTCAAGCTCACAGCGTCCACTGTCTCCTTCAGCCTCTTTCTAGTATTCTCCGAAGAAGTTTCCTTTTTACCTTTCTTCGGCATAATTATGAGTACTGGAATATCCTTTCGCATTTTCAACTTATCCGCACAACTTTATCATCACATGTTCTTTTACTACATCCATCTCACATCCATCTTCAAACTTAGTATTCATACCGTTCATCACACTATTTAATTTATCAAGTAAATTAACAATATCGCTCTTTCGATTTTCAAGACTATTTATCACGTTTTCGTAATCAGTTTTTAATACCCCGTATTTATTTGAACAACCATCACAAATAAATTTAAGACATTTATTTTTTAGAACTAATTTTGTATCATATTCCGATAATTGCACACATTTCCTGTGGTATTTTACTGATAGAAATTTTCACGTTCACTTGTTTTCAAGTCTCGCTTGCTTATAATCCTTAATCCTCATTTTGCGACCAAAATCGATATCCAGGTACCCAAGTATAACAAACATAATTGAACTCATTCGTAAGTTCCAGGTTTTTTTTCCATTTATCAATATTATCTTTGGAACTTAGGTAACCCATACCTATCAAGTTCCATAGGTTTAGAATTTTTGTTTCACTTTTCATAGGAAATCTTATAATAAAATGGAATTTAAACTTGGAACTCAGTTCCAAAAAAATCAAAATATATTTGAAGTAGTGATACTTGGGTAATATCAAAAGTCTTAAATTTTGAAAAACAAATTATAATAACGAGCGATTTAATTTAATTAACCAATACATTCTTAAGTGAAACAAGTTAGAAGAAATTTCAGACAAACTTCACATTCGTTTTTATTGATCAATTATAGTTATTTATGGTACTAGTGAGCAAAACGAGATACACTAAAGCCTCGAGTTGCATCGATTCGACTTGCGTCGTTTCGACTTGCGTCATTTTTTTAGACGCAACTCGAGTTTTTGTTTTTTCTTTTTTTGTGAGGCAAAGCAGTTTATGTACATATATATATACTGAATAATACAATATTTGCGAACTGAAATAAAAAAATAGCATTTCGAGATAACGCATCTCGAGTTGCGTCTTTTTTTTCCAGAACGCATTAATGACGCAACTCGAGGCTTTGGTGTATTATCCATGAGGGGTAAGTTTATCCCGAGTGGATAATATCTCTTTGCTCACGAGTGGCATACAACGTTTTATCCAATTTTGTTGAAATAAATATAAATAATCGTAAATTAATAAGAAATAGTTCCATTTTGTGTTTTCACACTGTAGCATTGAATTTTGAAATACATTTTATCAAAGTGACCGTTTTTTAAATGTATGTGACGTGTTTCTTTGACGTAAATTACGAAATCTATGAATAATTTTCCATTGACTACTCAATATTTTGTTATACAAAATATAACTCACGTTGCCCCTAGCAGCGTGGGTTATTCAATAACAATGGGTTATTTTACATTTTCTTTATTTGAAATCAGTCTAGTTATCGGGCTATTATCAAAGCAACCTTGATTATACAAGCCATAATCTAAAAAACAAAGCTTTTATAAGGGAATTAGAAACGAGGAAAAATCCAAAATTTCCATAGTAAAACACATAAAACATATGGGAAATCACTTCTTTTCCTAAGACAAATTTGTAAATGAAAACGTGTCAAATTCTTAATTATGATTTCTGAAATATTTTCATAAATCTTTGAATTTCAACATATAGAAATCTCGTTTAAGTAAATCGTTTCCATTTTCTTGTAATAATTGATTTATTTAAACCAAAATATAAAAAAAAGTTCATAACAACAGCATTCTGGTCAAATAAAAAAGAAAAGCTTACTACAAATTGTGTGCATTAAGTCAATATTCATTACATAGATGGCAGTACAAATTTTTGAAAAATCGTCCCAAAAATTGCCACCTGGGGAAATTTTAAGTTCAAAAATTGTAGGAAAAGCAAAATAAATTCTCAAAATATTAAGAACGTGCCATAATTTTGTGATTAAACAATTCTTTTTCGTATTTTCCTGTATAAATCTGAGACATCTAACGTACACTAGTAAAACTAAAGATAAATGTAGCAAGTATTATTTTAATTCGTCAGAGCCAACTTTGATGTATTTTTCAACATGAAAGTTCGAAAAATATGATACATTTTAGAAATAATTTAGTTTTAATATTTCTGCAATTAATAGTTACTTAATACCAATAAACCCTGCCTGTATATTGCTGCTAAAGGTATGTAGAACACTTTTGTATAAAAATTTTGTAACATTTTTGCTTTTTTCAATGAAAAACTTAAAGCTAAAAAACACCATTTTTACTATGGATTGCTATGGAAATCAATGAAAAGTTATTCCACTAAAAAAGCTTCTAAAAAATACGTAATAATGATTATGGCTCTATACTCTAGAAGGCTCTGCTATTATCAAAGCAACCTTGATTATACAAGCCATAATCTAAAAAACGAAGCTTTTATAAGGGAATTAGAAACGACGAAAAAACCAAAATTTTCATAGTAAAACACATTAAACATATGGGAAATCACTTTTTTTCCGAAGACAAATTTGTAAATGAAAACGTTGCCAATTCTTAATTATGATTTCTGAAATATTTTCATAAATGTTTGAATTTCAACATATATAAATCTCGTTTAAGTAAATCGTTTTCATTTTCTTGTAATAATTAGTTTATTTAAACCAAAATATAAAAAAAAGTTCATAACAACAGCATTCTGGTCAAATTAAAAAAAAAAGCTTACTACAAATCGTGTGCATTAAGCCAATATACATAGATGGCAGTGGGCAGTACACATTTTGAAAAACCGTACCAAAAATCGCCACTTGGGGAAATTTAAGTTCAAAAATTGTAGGAAAAGCAAAACAAATTCTCAAAATATTAAGAACGTGTCATAATTTTGGGATTAAACAATTTTTTTCGTATTTGTCTGTATAAATCTGAGACATCTAACGTACACTAGTAAAACTAAAGATAAATGTAGCAAGTATTATTTTAATTCGTCAGAGCCAACTTTGATGTATTTTTCAAAATGAAAGTTCGAAAAATATATTTTAGAAATAATTTAATTTTAATATTTCTGCAATTAATATTTACTTAATACCAATAAACCCTTCCTGTATATTGTTGCTAAAGATATGTAGAACACTTTTGTATAAAAATTTTGTAACATTTTTGCTTTTTTCAATGAAAAACTTGAAGCTAAAAAACACCATTTTTACTATGGATTCCTATGGAAATTAGTGAAAAGTTATACCACTAAAAAAGCTTCCAAAAAATACGTCATAATGATTATGGCTCTATACTCTAGAAGGCTCTGCTATTATACATCAAAATTGGATAAAATTAATAAATCTATCGAGTTGTGTTTGTGTTAGTTTTTTATTAATTAAGTCCACCGTGTTCGTAACACATTGAAACATTTTTTTTTTTTTTTACTTACAAGTTACATCACTTAATTCTGAGGAAATTTTTTTGTTGCTGCCATACTTCTCGATGAAAGAATATTATTTCATCACCAATTACCTTTTTTATTTTGTAAGCGAGATGTCAAAAATAATTTTTGTAGACTTCCGCGAACCAATAAAACTATGTCACGTAGCACGTACCACTAGTGGACGCAGACCTTCACGGTTAAGACACATTGATCCAACACTGACCTAGCCTAACTAAGGCTATGTAATATATCTTTCATTACGTAGTCACGAAAATTTCTAAATATGAGGATTATAACGTAAATTGTGAATGAGTGATATAGCAACAACATACATAATGTAAAATAAACCAGCCACATTCGCTTGATTATGGAAAAAAAACATAATATGGTTTGATTAGTAGCTACAGTTCAGATTAAAATTGTGTCATCATATGAAAATTCAAACTGTTTTATATTATTTCAATTACATTTCGTGTGAAATTTTATTTTCACTTTGGTTTACGTAAACCTGTAACATGAATTATATGTAGTTAAATTTGTGTACTTGACAGTTCTGTGGTTTGTCATTTTTATTACTACATATTCACTTTATTAAAATAGTCGAATGTTGTTTTGTGGTCGACAAAAAGCTGTGTAGTATATGTACCATATGTTTGTTGTATGTATAGTTTTAATTGTGATAGATGTTGTGTAGAATATTCATCAATTTTTTTATGATGTACAATAGCAAATCGAAGGAGAAATTGCTTAAATAACATATTTGGTTTTAGGTTTTACTTTGCAATAAAGTATCGCCTACAATCATATCAACTTTAATATTTTTTTTAAATTATTTTTGTTATTTGTCGCTGCCATAATAATAATAGATTGTAATATATACAAACCATATGAACCATAGACCGGAAAAATTTATTTTTCAACAAAACATTAATATTATAAATAAAAATTATGTTAATGCATTCCATGAACCAGCACATTCACATATAATTTCATCAAAAGGAAACAGGAAATATCGATTGGTTAAATTTTACCATTTTGATAAATTTAATAGTTTTGAATTAAATTCTATTATCGAATTTTTTTTTTTTTTGCAACTTTAAATACAAAATATGAATTTTTTGACGAGTATCGATACTTCGGATCTAATTAAAGAGCAACACAAAAACAGGACCTTTCAAGCCATATTATAACTATTCAACAATTTTAGTGCTTCGCAGCTACCCAACAATTGGCATCTATAATCGTATAGGTAAAAGGAACAACAAACGACTTTTCCAGCATCCAACCAACAAGCACACGAAATCTGCAGGTCACCAAGATTGTTTATTCTCTTTATGTAAATTCGAAACACCTTTTAAAACAAAAATAGCAACATCAACAAAAAAACATATTTACCAACGTGATAACAAATGTGTTGATAGTTTATCGATTTTCCGCTTGGCTAAGCTTCATTATTACATGTTTTCTCAACAGCAAAGATTTATTGATTTGTTTTCTGTATACCAAACTTGAAATCGATTAAGATTACAATATGTTTTATTTACATAACGTAGCAGCTCTTTAAGAAATGTATTTTCAAGAAATCAATCTTGATAATGGCTAGTGTAAATATCAACATACACATTGATTGCACACATACATACATACATTAAAGAAAAAGAAAATATAAATTGAACTAACTGGTATACATATTGAAATGAAAGGTAAATAACTTTATAAGTTTCTGGTGATAACCATAAAACGAAAACGTTTTACCTATACATAGTAGGAAGGGTATAAAAGGTAAAAACTGATTTTTATCTGTTTTAACTTTTAAGTTTTGTTTTTCTAAGAATTTTCTAACTTTGTTTAAGTTTAAATGTTAGTGTTTACCGTGTCATATTGTAAAAAGTAACAAAATTACACTTTCAACATGCTCATTTAATAGAATTGTTTTAGTTTACCATAATATTTAGTTGGACTATGAAGTTAGGTGGCACGTTTTAATTGAAGTTTCTGAAACGCGATCCCAGGATTCCGGTTTCCCGGGATCCCGGTCTTAAAAGTGTGACCAGAAAATCCTGGAATTTTTCGGTTTTCCATTTATTTATTTTATGTACTAGTTTAGCTCATATACTGCATACGAAACTTATAAGTTTCACTATAGTGATTCTCAAACAGAGTTCTGCGATTCCGTTTTCTGTACCAAAAGTGTGACCGGGAAATCCCGTGATTTCCCGGTTTTTGATTTATTTATTTTATATTCTGTAACTCAACATAGGCATAATATATTACAGAAAAACCTCAAAAAATTTGAATCGTCCCTCTAGTAATGAAACAGCGTATAAGAAAAATAGTAGTTTTAAAATAATTCGCATTTTTGAAAAAAAAAATTTGTTCCTTTCTTACTGACAATATTACAGCCAGGGACCATTTAATAACGTAGGGCCGGGCGAGTCTTTGGTTGTGGGCACAGTTTTGTTTTTGACCCCTAATTTTCCTTTGAGTCCATATTATGCGGAGATATGAATATCAATGGAAAGCTAGAGACATTAGCTAACTGTTGCTAAAGTAACTACATTGATTCCGTCAACTAGAAAAATTTTACGACCAATTTGGTGAAGTCACCCTTTTTGGCAAAATTATGGGCACCCTTCGAAAATTCGATGGAAATGGGAATATTTTAAGGAAAATGCTCCTAATTTGAAAGAATTTCGAGGTTTATTAGTTTTAAAGGCCTTCTTTTAAAGCTTTTTAAAAAAATTATTCAACTTCAGTAAACTTCGATGGCAGAGGGGCTTCAAACAGATGATGCAAAGTCAATATCATCATCAGATGATGGAGAGTTCTTTTTTTTAAAACGTTTGGCCGACGGGTTGCGTTCTGTTTTTACTCTTCTTTGGGGGGAAAGGGGATACGGCTGCTCGCGTTAAAAAAAAGAGTGCCTACAACTACAACCGGTTACATTTAAGTGCCCACAACCGGAAATCACGACCATTCTTGGAGAAACCAAAAAAATGTGATGCATCACGATTTTGGCATCCCAAATCACAACAAAAGTACTGTAGAAATATCGATACCACTCACCTGTTTTAGATTATTCACTTTGATTTACCGCAATTTTAAAATATTGGAAAATTACAATTGCGTTGATTTTTACGGACTTTTTTTTAATGTGATCGCAGCAAATGAACTCCATTCACTTCGATATTAGCTAGAAAACTGCGTACTGTCAAAATACAAGTATGACAACAGTCAGATCAGCCATATTTGCATTCTGTCAAAAGTTATGCAGGGTGTCCACAACCGGAGAGTGCCCACAATCGGAGACTCTCCCCTACTACCCTACATATTAACAATTTCGGCTCTTATTATTCTCTTGAAGCACATCTTGAGCTATATTATTTAGCTTTTAATTTTGCTCTCGCATCGCTTCTGAAGCTTATTTCGAGTTGTTATAGGGCTTGTTTAGCTACTTTTACAGCAATCGTTTTCCTCTCGAAGATTATGACACTGCTTTCTTAGAGCTTGAGCTGTATCTTCAAAAATGCTATCTAAAAAGAGAGAAAGACGAAGAGAAATATAAAATAGATTTAGAGAAAAAACGAGAGCTTAATAAAGAGTACAGAGAGAATATCGAGAAGCGAACTACAAGTGTCCCCAAACTTTAGGCAAAGCACTTGCAAGAGTAAGAAACGCCCTAACAGCAACACAGATCCCACGAGACAGTTTAGTTTCAAAGATTGCAGCAGAAGTATTTCCAAATGGTGTTCCACGTGATAATCAGCAATCCGGACGTAACACAGGTGTATCTGCACATACTAAAGAAGCTGTTTGTGAATTTTACAATGGAGATGGGAGATGGCATAAGTCGTGTATCGCCATCAAAAAACGACCTAAAATCGGTAAAAAGCAATGAAGGAAACAGAATTCTTGAACCTATCAGGCACATTATGTTTAGCGGAAAAGAAGCTTTCGCATCATTTAAAGAAGATAATCCACATTTTACAATTGAAATATCAAAGTTTTACAAACTATGTCCTCCAGAGAAATTTATTGTATCTAAAATGCCTCATAATGTTTGTGTCTGTCCGATACATGCCAATGCAGAATTTATATTGGCTTCTTTAGGAAAAATAATATTTAAAAATTTCCCTAACACTCAGAAAAAGTGTGTTACTGAAATATGTTGCAATACTTATGATAAAACCTGCAAATTGGGTGGCTGCGACAAGTGTTTTTAAGTCGAGGATTTAATCCCAATTAATTGTAAGGTTACTAATACGTCATGTAAACAGTGGAAATTAGTGGAAAAACGAATGAAAATGAAGACGAGTTGTGGATCTACTGAACAATTGCTAAAAGTTTCAAAAACTAACGTTTCAAAATTTAAAAAACATTTTTATATTAAAACTGTACAATCAGGTCATTTCGAAAAATTAAGAAATGATATTAAACAGTTTGAAACAGTGCTTCAGGTCAATATTAATTTTAAAAAAAATTCAAAATTCTGTGTTTAAAACAACATCGGTTTCCAGATCGATTTTGCTGAAAATGAAAAAACAGTATATCAAAATGAAATTCAAGCTGCTCATTTTAGTTATAACCAAATAAGTTTGTTTACAGCATGTGTCTGGACAAAAATGAAGACAATTTTCTACACCATAGTCAGTGACTGCTTATGTATCACAAATTATCAGTATGATCATTTCTTAATCATATTATAGAATTGTTAAAATAATGTTTTCCAAATCTCTGGTATGCTGGCAAGCTGATTTTGGGTACATATCATTTGAAATTTTTTTGCAACCAGTCATGGTAAGAGTGCTGTAGATGGCATAGGAGCCACGGTAAAACGAAAAATATCTACTCTTATTAAAGCCAATTCTTTGGAAATTTCTAGCACTATTGAATTATATGGATATGCTTCGAAAAATATTCAAGGAATTAATATTCAATTAATTACTGAAAACGAAATTAACCAAAATAAAACCAATTTGGAGGAAAGGTAGAACAATCTTCAAAGAATTCCCAATTTACAATCGCTACACTATTTTAAAAAATTAAGTGAAACGGAGATTTCTGTGGCCCTGATGGCAAAATCAAACCAAACGGCCTGTTAAAATAATTTAATTCAATATTTCTCTCTATTATCTTATCACTAGGCTTAGGATTTTTAGGTAATAAACAATTAAAAATATGTTTGTAAAATGTGTAACTAAAATTGCAAAATAAGTTGTAAAATATGTGAAAACCATATAAGAAATCAAAAACTGGAAATATCTTAAGAGGACTGCAATTCATTCATTAATAAAAAAGTATTAAGTTTTTGGCTATAAAGTTAAATGAACTAACTGTCCTGTATTACAAAGTGCTGGAGAAGTCGCCATAAAATGGTCCACATCCATACATTTACAAATTTGTACTGGTAAGCAATACTTACTTAAAAAGAGCACCGTGATGGTTGATACTAAAAGACTCACGCTTTTAAAGCAAGTTTCGAACTAAGAAAAACTAAATTACGCTCATATTTTTGCTCAATCAAATTGTAATTCAAAGTTAATTTTTAATTTAGGTTGCTATCAAGATTATATTCAATAACAGTTTAGAATTCGTATTCTGTATACATCGTGCTGATACTAAATAATTTTGTTGCTTTATTGAAATCATGTTTCGTATTGCAATTTTTACTAATTCCAATTAAAATTTAGTTTGGAATATCAAACTTGCATTTCTCGAGACATTTTAAAATGAAAGCTGAAGTTGAACTGTAAATTTTGTGTTTTAAATTTTACTCAAAATTATAACTCAATTTCTCCTTCAATTTTGTCAAATCTAGTTTGGAACTTAGTCAATTTGTATTCAAAATATCACAAAATTTCTATCTAATTACCACCAAAATTATGGAATTCAAACTCATTTTGAAATTTTTATTTGTTTTCATTAATAATATGCTGATAATTTGAAAAAAATAAAAATTTCAAAATGAAATATAAAAATCAGCGAAAAAATTAAAAATTTATAAGAATTCAAACTCAATATTTTCTCAGAATTTTACCCTCCCAAAACATAAAGTTTTGCTCAAATCTATTTTATAATTGTTACTTAATCTTTAATTTCCTCTTGCCAATCGAATTCGAAATATAAACTGAACTTTTAAACTAATAACTAAATTACAATTATGTTTTTGCTCACGTCTAAATTACTATTCAAATTCAATTTCTATTCAACGTTTTACTTAATTGCTGCTTAAAATTCAAATATTTTAATACATTGGTCTAGAGTTTTAAATTCTACTCTAACTCAGCATTTCTAATAACACTCAATTTTTTCTTAAATACACTTGCAACTAAAGCTGAACTTGTACTCCAAATTTCAAATCGAGCACATTTAGACAAATATACGTTGGAATTTTTATTTAAATTGTAAATAAAATATCAGAAAATTTGTAGCTTAATTTCAGTCATAATTTTGTCGTAATTAAGTTTGGAATTCAAACTCAATTTTTAACTATTTTTTTAATTAAGTTGCATCCAAATTGAAATTGAATTATTCGTCCAAATTTTGTTCAAATCTTATTTTATCCCGTTCTAAATAAAAATTTTAGCTGGAATAATTGTAACTAAATTTTTAAAATTCACTCAAAGTGTTATTAAAGCCAGTCCGGATTCCAAACTCAAGTATTAAGCTATAAGCTCATGTATATGCTTAAACCAAATTGTAATTTAAACTCTATTTCTAACGAAAGTTCCTAATTAAGATTTTATTCAATTACGGTTTAAAATTGAAATGCTTCTATTACAAAACAAAAAAAATTCAGATTATTTCTCGATTTCCGATTATCTAATTGAATAAAAAATTTGTTGAAATCGTGTTTAGAATTTAATCTCAGTCACATAAAGTGCATTAGACATTTTGGTAAAATTGTTTTCAAAATGTGTTTCCTAAATGCAATATCACAATTTCTACTTAAAATTTCACTCAAATGCATTAGCTTAGAATTCAAGATAATTTTCTCTTTAAAATTTCGTTCTCTCATTCAATTTTCTCTCTGTCGAATGCAGTTGACCAATTTAGAGTAGATTTATGTTCAAAGTTTCATTTATCATTTTGTTCAACTTCGAAAACAGCTTGGAACTAAATTTCTGACTAAAAATCTTAATTTTTTTTAATCCATATTTTGATTTTAAACTAGGTTACTAGTCTGAATACCACTCATATATTAAAAGTAAAATTATTATTATCAATTAGTACATAGAATACGTTATTATGTATTTGTTAAAGCTTTTAATTTCACCCAAGTTTTTACTTTAATTTAATTCAATGAGCGTGATCAAAATTACAATCAACATTCTAGTACAGTTTGGAAGTTTAACTCAATTTCGGATTAAAATGGCATTCAAAGTTTATTCAAATCCAGATGTAATTGCAAATTTATTTTAATCTGAATACTCAATTTCCAAAGTTTTATTCGAATCCATTAAAAAATTGGTTTCAAAATATGTACTTTGGTTTTCCCTTCACACATCTATTCTTTGCCCCACCTAATTTGTACAATGTAAACTTATATATTACTCTCAATATTTTGTGAAATTAAAATTCGAGTTGTAAATCAATTTCTCTAAATAATTTCACCAAAGATTTTATTTGGTTTGGAATGCCCAAACCTTTTGTTTAAATTTGAATGCCTAATTCTAATTTCACTCAAAATGTCCGATACAAATTTCTAAGCTAAATTGTTGGTGCTTTGAGATCAAATCTCGTATTGCAAACCAATTTTTACCTATTTGCAATTAAAATTATTGTTAAATCTAGTTTGAAACACCAAATTTACAATCAAATTTTTACTCAAAACCACGTAGAATTTCCTTATAAATTTTTAACACAAGTAATATTGTACAACAATTTATACTATTTGAATTTCATACAAAAAGTAGTTTAATCCAGAAACATTTTCTTAATTTGTATTTTAAATTTCACTCAAAATGTTGTTGGGGTCGTGGTTCGAATTGTAACTCAATTAAAATTGTATCTGTTTAATTTTAAACTGAAAATGTATGGATTTAACACCGGAGGTTTTTTTTTAAAACCCACTTAATATTTGGTCAAGCCCTTGTTGGAGTTTTTATTGAAAGATTGGAACTCGAACCTCTGTTTATAACTAAATTTCTGCTGAAAACTATGATTAGCTCTTGATTTATAGGAAACGCACAATGTTATTCAAATCAAGTTTGTAATTCTAATTCAATTTTTAAATTTTTAAATCTAATTTATGTAAGTACGTCTGCAAGAATTTATTGAATTACATTTGGGATGTAAAATTCTCATTCAGATTTTTGCTCATAATTCTGATTTTAGATTCGATATGTTGACATTCACGAACATATGTTAACATACAATTATTACGTCCAATTTAGAATTGAAGCTAATTTTGTTACCTTTAGATTTCCCTCTAATTTTGGTCAAATCAATCGTGTTTACCATTTTGGTCAAATAATGCCGTTAATAACTCACCCTTAATAATAAAATGTATATTCAATATTTCCATCAAACATATAATAATTTGGAACTTTTCGGATTAAAAATTAATAACAATTAATGAATAGGATTAAAACTGTTGCTCAAATGAGTAAATTCCGATGAATTATTTTGAAAACATTTCCATATTTTGGCCTTTGATAAAGGCCCATACGTTAACGAATAAAAACAACAATCACAAAATCTGTTTCCTAGAAGAACTCCGGATCATTAAATAATGTGCAGTAAACTATTGAGATATTTTAATTTGACGTTTATTTTGTTCTTAATTTATTTATCTGACTTAGCGGAGTTTAGTCCAAAGCAAAAGATTTTTAACTTCAAAAAAAATATTTGTTGGCCTAAATTTAAAATTTGGCTCATAAAATATTTTTGTTTTATCAAACTTTAAGCTATAAAACTCGAATTCGTTATTCTTGAAGAAAATTTAACCCTTAACTGGTATTGATGGGTCAATTGACCCAAACCGGATTTTATTTTTAAAATAACACCGTTATTTTGGTTTTGTTTTATTTTATCATTTGTGACTTTTCTATTTAGTGCATTCAGCATTGTGAACCTGCGTAGCATTCGATTGTGTATTTTATTAGTTCGGTATTAGTTAAATTGTACATGCATGGGTCAATTGACCCGTGTATACCAGTTATGATACAAAAGAAGTCGATACCAGCTAAGGTTTAAACATATTTGGAATAAACCATAAAATATGTGGTAAAACGTAAAATAAGTGAAAATATTTGATTATGCAAAAATATTTAAAAATATGTGGTGACATATAGGGCTCAGTCGCTTTTATTTGTTCTAAAAAGAATAACTATCCAACAAATTTATGGTTTGGATTTCCCAAAAAAATTGTTTTTTTACCTAAGAATCCTAAGCCTAATCATCACCATCATGGGCTGCACCAACTATATAAATGTCGTCTAATTATATAAATAACCCAGTGGCAAAGACAATGTAACATTAAATCCCCATATTCTGTGACTTGCTTTATTGGTCGAATCGGCACTATTATCACTTTCGTTGCAATTGTCTTCTGTTGTAACGTTTTTCGACAGTAATTCTTATTCGATTTGTTAGGCCATGCCATGCCAATGGTTTTTATTTTGCTTCGTTTTACAAGACATGGTCTGGCAATCCAGGTCGTTTTATCCGCATATGCGTTTTTTATTATCATGTTGCGCTTTCTGGTACTCCAATTAGATGGTGGATACCAAAATACACCATTGCTCTCTAGCGGTTCTGGAATTATGGCCAGGACGAAACCTCTTTTAGAGGTCTCTTACAATATTTTAAATGACATTATTTAGGCTATAATGTACTTGTAACAATAATTATTGTTAATTAATTAATAATGCACTATTAAACCAAAAATATTTTATATACAATAGTACTTTACCACCTTTTCATAAAAATTTCAAGAATCCAAAAAAACTTACAATTTGTACAGCCTTCGGCTTGTGTATCGAAAACAATAATGACACAATAACACAAAACCGTTATAAAAAAAAAAAAAAAAAGAATTTAACTATTTAGCAGCTCCAATAGAGTATCTTGCTCTATATAAATATAAAACACCTGCCTTCTACAGCTTAAACTATTATTAAAATAGAATGAATAAGAGCTATTTACGTTAATAGTCCAATTTACGTTATATATTACAGAGGTAAATATAATATTGCCGCCCCAGTGACACAGTTGTTAGCATGCTTGCTTTAAGCTCCGGAGGTCGCGGGTTCGATTCCCGGCGGGTGATGAAAAAATCACGGCTGGTTAATGTAAGGATCAATGAACTAATTACTCATTATCCGTTGAAAAAAATGATTTCGAAACTTCACTATGAAGCGGCCAAATCCCTCCATGGGATGTAGCGCCAGCGAAAAAAACGAAATATTTGAGTGGAAAAATATTATTTAAAATAATTCAAGAGTAATCGAATAAAGGTTTTGGGCTGGCCATTACACTCCAACAGAAGCGTTCGAAGAGAATGGTGTGGTTTGGTATCCAGCTGTAAGTTAGAGCCAATCGAGTGTTTTATAAAGAGTCGCCACTAATAGCGCTAATGAATATTCCTTGGAGATGAAACCGATTTATACGCAGATGGGATTGTAAAATGATATTTAGAAACGTTTCTGAAGTATGGCCAGTTAGCAAGAAACTAGGTTACTTTTTAATCGATTGCGCTGAAATTGGATAAATACGACATAAAATAGGTAAAGAAACAACCGAGTTCCTTCCTAATTAGCCATACTTCAGAACTTCATCTAAAAATCACTTTAGAAACCCATTTTCGTCGTGCATCTTGATTTCATCATAGCTATTCGGTTAATAAACGGACAAATTCCTCCCTGATATGTCATTTTCCGAAATTTAATTATAATTAATTTTATAATCCCATTTCCATTTAGAACTTCTATTTCATCATAATCGGAAGCTCATCTAAAACTCACTATAGAATCCCATTTCTGTCGTGCATGCTGAATTTCTTCATAATTGATAAAAATTTACCAAGTTCCTTCATAATTGGCCTTTTTCCAGAACTTCATCTGCCAAATTCCAATGAAATCAGTTAAGAAAGGCCCAAGTCCTTTCCTAATTTGCGATATTCGGTAACTTCTCCTAAATGTCAGTTTAGAATCCCACGTTCATCGTGCATGCTGAAATTCAATGTAATCGATTAAAAGTAGCCAAGTTTCACCCTAATAAGCCTAAAGTTGGCTTGACAATATTATTGGTGTATAAACTTTTATATTAGATATTACAATTCTGTGGTCACAAATCATAGTGGCTTAAAGTGAAATAAGCCGTTTTACGTATTATCTCAAATTCGAAACCTCCAGACTCGATTTCATATCATATCAATTTTTTGTAACATTCCGGTGACTACAAACAACCGTAATAATCATTTAAAAAAGCAAGAATTCAAAAAACTTATACGATTTTGAACGACTCAACTTTAAAAACGTTTTCCTGAAAAATGCGCATTTTTCACTTAAGCCACTATGATTTGTAACCACAGAATTTTAGATAAAAACGGGAAGAAACCCTGATGAAGAAACCCTAATTTTGAGATAGTTAAATAGTACACCGAACCCTAGTCCTGTATATCGGAATAACGCATACATATTTCTATTTGGATAGCATGAAAGTCTCATTTATGAGATGGTGTAGTCCCATAGTAACCCTCAAAAAGAATATGATTGTTCGTAGCGGTTTACTTATTTTGATTAAACTAGTTGAACTTGTGCAAATGCATATCTATACAGAAATGGTTATAAAATTAAGTGATATATTTTCTTGTGTGGGTAATGTTTGTTTCAGTCAAAAAAGCCTTTTAAATAAATTGGTCAAACGATTTTTGATAGAAAAATTGGAAACCATTTTATTACATTTCCAATTTTACGTTGGCCTAACCCCTTAATGCGTAGGATGATTATTTAAATATAAAGCTATTATAATCTCCTTATATCCCTTTTCTACGAGCTTTTTGATTTGCTATGAAAGATGAAAGATTTTAAAAGGTAGGTATTGAAAAAATAAAACGTTTTCTTGAAACGTATTTACCCTTTCTTTCATAAAAATCAAAAATAGAAAATGATATTTAATCCTTATGTCTATGGTGGGTTACCCGGGTAACCTTTTCGACTTTAATCGATAAAATGTCTATTTTGTCAATGGAGTTTTGGCTCTAAAGGCGACAGTTCGACTGTGATTTTTTGTGCGAGTTTTGATCCACACACTTTTGCTCAACATATTTTTCGCCTATAAGCTCACAATTTTAGTTTTTTTGTATGTTTAAGTTAGTCGTCTGCGAATATTTTGCTTAAATTTAAAAATATTTGATCTTGGTGGGAGTTCGCATTCGATTTGTTTGAGTTATTTGATTTGCAGAAAAGTGTGAATATAAAAATTCGCACAAAAAATCACAGTCGAATAGTCGGCTTAAGGCCTAGGAATGCCAAAATCATTTAAATGTAAACATATTTTGATTTTAAAAGTAATCGTCCCTATTTTGGTACTTCAAATGTTTAACGGTTTACAAATTACACCTTTAACTCAATTACGGGTTACCCGGGTAACCTTACGCAAAATAGAGGAAAATGGAATTTTATTTCTTATACAAATGAAAAATCGGTTCTAAAATTCATTAACATTTCATTATATTTAAAAAATCGAAATAACAAAAATTTTAAATAAAAGAAGACACACATTTCGTTGTAAGAACAGAGTGTTCATTACAAATGGGAAGACTGCACATCTTCTCTTGGGTGTTGAGTTTTTGAAGATAATACAACCTCCTACTATTGCAATTCAATCCGAAGCATCCCTTAGAGGGATTGGCGTTTCCAGCCGCTGATTAGGAATTGATTTACCTAACATTCACTCTATCTCCGATTTTGTTGAAAATCCTCTGAAACAAATTGAAGTGCTTGATCTACTGTAAATAGAGGGCATCGCCAACTATTTTCCAAGGTCTTGTGGAAAATTCTTCGTGTGTTGGTTACGGCCCGAGATTGAGGATTATTTTCCCGGCAAATTATAATGCAGCTATTGCTGCAATGTCAACTATATTGAAACAAAAATGCTTTGGGCCCATCTTTGGGTTTTCTTTTTTACCGTGTGATTTGATTATATCTGGTTTATTGAGTGAACCCGACGTTGAATCACAATTGTGCATCGTTGATAAAAGTATAATGGCTTTCTTTTTTTAGGCACATACGAACGTATGGTATAATTGTCTGAACTAAATACAAATACCGATGACATCTCCGGACTCGATTTAGATGGAAGCATTTCTTTAGGTAAAAAGGGATTGTTCTTTTTTATCATACTAAAAATTGAAAGGCCCCATGACATCAAAAGTCGAGGTAAAGACAATGTAATAAAAAAAAAATTATCAGTTACTATATTACTTTCAGATCCTTTGAATTGGTAACATAAGTCTTTCGCGACTCTCACCCCTGGTTTACTTATCTACCCGAAAAAGATTTTCCGGTATAAATTTGTCCTGTATAGGAGGATAAGAACTCCATGCATCACAAACCCACCGAACTTTTTCCAGTATTTTGCTGGTTTTGCAGGGATATATTGGGTAAAACGCGTTCTTCGCAGCTGCTTTGTCCTTTTCCAAACGTTCTTGTCTGCTATTTATGTTATCAAACAGCAAAAATCTATTTAGCCAAAACCGGTTCATGACATACTAGCTCATAATAATCAATAATTTTGAGAGAAATAAGATAAAGAGGGAGCTAATTGTGTTATTTATTTGGAAAACCAATGTTAGTCGAATAGGAATTTCGCGAATGCAATAAAATAAATCTTTATTTTCTTTTCACAAACACAAAATGCAAAAGTCAAAAAAATTTCAAAATCAAATTGGAAAAAATTATTACATTTTTAAGTGATATTCGAATAAATTTGATAAGCTTACCCGGGTAACCCTTAATTGATTAAGATAAGAAACAAGGGTTAAAATAAAATATTATTTAATATCTGTTATTTTTTTAAATATTATTATTATATAACAGTTTACACACAGCGTAATACACGTATAATAAAAAAGTTTTCAGGATATCGTAAATTAAGTGAAATTTCGAGAATCCAAAAAACTAAATTATCATCCTCCCTCACAGTAAATAATGTCGAAATAATTCGTACTATGTAGAATGTAGCCCTGTTTCTGGAAAGCATACAAATATTTATCTTTCAATATACTTTAAAAAGTATTTTCATTGTACATATTTTGTTCAGAGGGAAGAGCTTTAATGTACCAGGTGAACATACAACATTAATTATTCTAAGCGTAATTATTTATGTTTCTTAAATTATAAGCAAATAAAAATTAATAACCAATTAAAAAAAAATATTAAAATATATATACGTGTACAAGATATGGAAATATTAATTTAAATAATTACCCGCTACTTTTCATATTTCTTAATATAACGTAGATGCGTCTTTACATATAACCTTGAACCAAACCAAACTGAAGTCTCTAAAAATAAATTATTAATGATTTTTTTTTTTTTTCATTTTGTTGTATAATGAATTACATTAGTACAACAGGGTGGTATGAGGTTCTTTTACTAAAAAAGAAAAAAAAATATTGAAATTGTATAATACATTGCGGATAAAACCACGAGTACAAAAATTATTCAAATAGACAAGGTGAAGTACATAACATATGTATATTGCCCGATTCGCTAGGGGTGCTCGGTCATATCTATTAATACCAAATGACTTTTATTTAAATAATTTTAAATCTCAAGTTTCAATATAAATGAAAACCCGCATGTCATTGAATTACATTTTTGTTTATGTTCTAAAAACATAAACAACAAAAATTATTAGTTAAAACGATTTTCAAATATACTTTATGTACTATATGCTACAGGCAAAACTATTTTATCTCCTGTAGTTTTATAAATATGTACAATAAATGCATCATATATGTATATATATACAAGGTTCGAAAATATCATAACTTTATTACTATTGAGTACATAATTTATAAATTCGTCTATACATCATTTTTCAAAATATCCATTGACCTCTTATAAAAGCTTTCATACATTCTCATGTAATAAAACTATCCCACAGATTATTGGGTTTAACCAATAAGTCAGAAATTCTTATTACGTGCCGTCTTTCCAATCACATCTTACAAATCTTTCGTAAAAACATCAAATTGCATTTATCCATTAGAAATCACATACAGATACCTAATTCTATGTTGAACACATAATTTTTTTTGTTTTTTTTTTTTCAATTTGTTAGTGCAAGTGGAAATTAAAATCAGTTTCAACGGTCTCCTATAAAATAAAAGCAAAGCAAAAAACTTTGTAATTTTAATATTCAGAACAAAGATTAAAGGGAAACATTTTAAGTAAAGTGGTATAAGGCTATCATAAATACTGACATTAACAATAAAATTAATCGATTTAACTTTGTAATTTAACTTATACAGGAATGGAGAAATAATCTACATAACCTAAATAAAATTGGGGTGTCAACTATAGTTTTTTATATTAACTACACGTTAAGATTCTCCCATTATAAAGTGCAACATACAGTATATGCGCTTGGCATCATTCGAAGTTGCACCAAAAAAAAAAACAATTTCGATGCAATTCGATATGTGCAATTAGAGTGAATCTTTTCTATTAACGGATTTTAGTGGAATTTGACATATGCAATGAAAATGAGGTTATAAAAAGATTTTTAGATGAAGTTCTGGAATACGACAAAGCCGGATGGAATTTGGCTATTCGTTAACCGATTATGATGAAATTTGGTCAAAAAGGATGGAACTTATCTATTCCTTAATATATTATGATAAAATTCGACATATTCGTATTAAATGGAATTCTAAAATGATTTTAAGATGAAACTCTGAAATATAGTAAGTTAGGATATAACTTAGCTATTTGTAACCGAATATGATCAATTTTGACGATTCAAACAGACACAAGGAAATGTGACCCATAAACTATTTTTGAATGAGGTTGTGAGAAATATGTATGTCATTATATCTTCTCTACTGTTATTTGTTGAGGTTTCTGTGAATCATGCAGCTGTTGAGTCACAAACGTTTCTCGCCAATATTTCTCTTTAAACTTTCAGATCTCTTTAAACTTTCTAAATTTAAAATGGTAGACGACCAAGAAGTGTGTAGGGTCAAATTGACCCAGAGTGTTCTCTGATTCAAAAAATTGGTGTGTTCTCGTCTCGGAGGGGTTAAGATTTTTACGTTATTTATGTGATGCCTAAACATAAACAACCATTTCTATAAATTTGAAGTTTTATTAAATACAAAATACACAAGTTTTAGTTAATTTTTAGTTAAGTGGTGGTTTAACTAAAGCGGGCGTCGGTGTCACTCTGGAACTCGCTGCAAATTTTCCTACGAGTCACGAATCTGCAGAGTGCGGCGAAGTAAGCATCTATAGTGAAGTCGGGCACAAACTCGATATGCACAGCCTTGGTGGCGAAGAATACAAAGATACAAATGTAGCTTTTGAAAGTCTTCTGGTCCATTTCTCTAATCGAATGAGTTTTAATGGGACCTGCATAATCTACTCCGATTTTGTGGAATGGTCTAATCAGTGTTACTCTTGGATTTGGTCACCCATTATTTGGTTAAGTTCTGATGCACTATACTTCGTGCATTTTATGCAGCTGTCGTCTCGTGCATTTTATGCAGCTGTGGATTACATTTCTAATCAAGTTTCTACATCCAATGATCCAATACTTATACCGCAGTGTGGGCATCATTAATGTGTTCAGCCAGTTTATCTTGTGCTGTTAAAATAAGCGGATGCTTGGCGTCATAGGGTATTGCTGCGTTTTTTATTCTCTCACCAACTCGTACAAAGTCTGTTACCCAGAAAGGGTAATGCTTTATTGAATGCGATGTATTTAATTTCATGCGCAAAATGTTTGGATTGTTGGTGACGAAAGATTTATATCTTTGATTCTAATTAAGATTTTCGGAGTTCTGAGGTATATGTTGTAGAGATTGGTTCTGGTTGTCGTTCCAATTTTCTATCTATAAACTTGATATATTTTCGATCAAAGTGTCTATTATATTAAATGGTGGAATTTGAATGTGTATTGCTTGATTTAGAATTTCTTCGATTGTAATACATTGACTTCTTACTCCTGCTGGCCAATTATTGCAGTTAGCTAGCCACGTTGGGTCATTCCACTACAGGTTAATTTCCTGCAATTTTTCTGGGTTAACTCCTCTGGTTGCATAATCTGCCGGATTGTCCTATTACCTAAGAAGATGTTCCATTTTGTAGGGTTGAGTGCAAAGCTAAGCTAACACAATTGTCGAGTCAGTCTAAGCGTTGATTTTGGTGATATTGGTTTTTAATGCTTGTTTGGTTGAAATAAACAGTTGCAATGCTCCACACAATTCCAGATGCGGAATTGATATTTGTTTTATTGGGGCTACTTTCGTTTTTGCTGTGAGTAGCCTCACGATTGACTCTCTATTAGGCTTCATTACTTCAATGTAAATAACTGCTGCATATGCGTACTTGGAACCATTTGAAACCCCATGTAATTTTAACTTGGTGTCTGAGGTTGTGCCTATATGTCTGCTTATCTCGATTTTTTCTACTTTCACTAGGTTCTTCCGTATGATCACCCATTCTGTTTTTGCATCGTCTGTTAATGTATCATCCCATCTTAGATTTCTGAGCCATAAAGTTTGTAAACATATTTTAGCCTTAATTGTTATAGGAGCAAGCCATCCTAAAGGGTCAAATAGGCGACTTGTTTCCGACAGGACCTGCCGTTTTGTCGTAGTTGGTTGAGAATTTAGATTTACTCTAAACAGGAAACGGTCGGTTTTGGAATTCCAGTGTAGGCCCAAAACCTTGGTAGCGTTTGGCTCTTCTGATCTGTTCATCGGGTAAAATTTGTTTGTAGCGTTTCGTCGTTAGTAAGCCATTTTCTGAGATTAAAACCGAAACTGGACAATATGGTATTTATTTCATAACATAACCTGATAGCATCATTAGTTGGATCACATCCTGTCATCAAATCATCTATATAAATATTATTTTTGATATGGGTTACAGCTTCTGGGAAAATTTTGTATTTTTCGGTGGCTTTGTTGAGTGCGCGTGTGGCAAAATAGGTCGCGCTTGCTGTACCGTAAGTGACTGTCTGTGGCTGGTAGGTGGTAAAAGGTTAGTACCTTGTTTCTTGCCAAACTATTCGTTGACATCTTGTGCCGTCCTTTGCTACACGAATCTGTCTGTACATCTTCTCGATGATATTTTATATAGCCGAAAACGGATTAAAATATCATATAAAGTGGATTGTATTGTTGGGCCGACTGCAAAACAGTCGTTCAAAGATATCCCTGTGATCGATTTAGCGAAACCATCAAAGATTACTCTTAGCTTTGTAGTGATACTGTGATTCTTGATTATCCCATAGTGTGGTAGGTAGTATCCGCCGAGGTTTGCTTCTTTATCACTTAACTTCTTCATGTGTACCAAAGATATGTACATACTCTGACATGATGAAATCTTCTTTTCATAGAATGCACTCGTTGCACTGCTGAGGGAAATAAATTCCCAACAGAGATTACGATCATTTAAATGGTAGACGTACTTCTAATCGACCGGTATTTTCTGCCGGTTTCATTATTGCGAAATGTTTCTGGCAGAATTCTTCCTCCTGAGATAGTTGATTATGTGGATCTTTGACGGTTTCAATTTCCTATAAAACCTCCTTAATAAGCTTTTTACGCTGTTTTCTGGATCACTCAAACTAACTGTGATGGATTGTCTTGGTAGAGCTTCATTTATTTTATCTACCACTAACCAACATATTAATGTACTTTGCGTGATAAGGACTCATAATTTTTCCTTAATGATGTCTATTACCCCTCCTTTTTAGAAGTAAGGATCTGAACGCAACTTTCGGTAATGTATGGCCTTGGGATTCTTGGTCTAACAATGTTCTACACAGCTATCTTTCATTTGATGTGTCGAGTACAAGCACTAGTGCGGTTCGTGGTAGTAAATTCCCGGTTTTTATATTGATTTTATCGCGAATTGAGTCTGTGGTTGGTTGGTTTAGCTATTTAACACAACAACGATAGCTTCTTCTGTGTCTGGTACATTCTCATGCACTAAACTGTAATGTTTCCTGTTGCAGTGTTTACATCTAAATTTTGCTTTGCAGTTGTAGACGCAATGATTGTTGTTCAAGCAGTTAAGCTTCGATTCTCTTTTTTCAATAACTCTCTTCTTTGGTCTAATGGCATTTCTTTAATTTGTCACGCTTGTGTTTTTGTTTAGGACATACGGTACATGGTGGAGCTTCAGAAATCCCAGTGGCATGACCTTTTATATTGTATTTTGGCTATTTCCATTGTAACAGTGGACGTTTGTTTGGAGTTTTCATGGATTCTAGTGCATCGATTCGCTTGACAAGGAACTGGAAAAATTGTTTTAACGTTGGAAGATCGTTGTCTGCATATATTTAATGCTGGTGTCTTCAACAATATACATTATACCTTTTTAAAGTAAAGTGAACTATTTTTCAAAACAAATTAACAAATTTTCAAATCAAATTTTTTCAAACGAAGTTAACCAATTTTGAAAACAAATTAATTTTTTTTCAATTTCAAATTCAATTCTCTGATTAATTTAAAATTGTCAGAGAATTGAATTTCGAAAGTTTTAATGTGCAATTCTAAATTGAATTTTAGATAAAATTCTGGAATTATGATGAAATCCAGCTTGTACGACGAAAATGGGATTCTACTGTGAGTATTGATCAGGTTCTAAAATTAATGTGGCCAATTAGGAAAGAATTTGTCTGTTTATTAACCGATTATGATGAAATTCGGCGTACACAACGGGAATGGCATTCTAATATTTTTACTTGAAGTTTTGGAAAAAGGGCAATTAGGAAGGAACTCGGTTATTTCTTTACCGATTTCATGTCGTATATATCGAATTTCATCACAATCTGTTTATAAATAACTAACCTAGTTTTTTCCTAGTTGGCCATGAATAGTGTGGTTTCTTTGGTTGAAATTTGTCTTGAGCACTCTTAGCTTATATCGCAATTTTGAATTGGTTTTACGCTTTAAATCCAATTATAATGAGCAACCTCTATAATTCGCAGTGTGATTTTCGCCGCGGTTACTACAGCGTTTTACTGTAAGATCGTTTTTCATCTTGTTGCACTATTTCGAATTGTAAAGTTCGTCAAATATAACACAAATTTTGTGTAAAGTATAGTATGCTTTGGTGTAACCTTAATCTTGGCACTGACGCACTGAAGTGGTGTGGCTCTTTCTTGGGTTCCTTTATATTAGTCCTGTCTAATATGTTTGCGATCTTTGTTGCGGTACAAGCTATTTGGAGTTACTCGTAGTTTAGCGCATCATTTACATATTATTCACTAATTTATTATTTTTCTTGCATTTTGATCCAATTTAAAACACACACATAACACTTAAAAAAAATGTTAAATAATTAAAAAGAACTAACACTGCACGGGACCTGGTAATATACCGTTTTCTAAAAGTTCTAAAAACAATTTTTCATTTAGCGGTGTTTAGCCTTAGTTTGAATGAATTTATTTTGAAAAGTCCAACCAATGCTTTTTCAATAAAATTTAAAAAAAAAAATCAAATAATGGAGTTAATCGATTTAGACTCTGAACGTATTTTTATTTTATCTTGGGGCATTGGTAAAATGATGAAATATGGTTTTGTAACTTTAACGGAAAAAGTGTGGTACATTTTCTATTCAAAATCTTCTATCACCTCTTTCAATTTAATAATTTTGAATATTATAAGTTCTACGTTTTACAGTCCACCATTTAGGTATAACCAAAAATAATATATTTGTATATCACATGCAAAGTAATCAAGTAATATAATTTTTTTTAATTTATTACCTGTTATACTACAAATGAATATGTAATTTATTGTAAATTTTAAAGCCTTTTTTACAATTTCAAGAGGGATTGTTAACATATACGAGTACTTGTATCCATTTTCTAAGAATTATGATTAATGCATTTATAAAATTAATTTATGGATATTATTTTGACTACATATACCTAATTTTGTAAAAAAGTGTAAAATAGAAAATAATTGTTATGCAATTGGAAACACCGTAGGAAACGTACTTGTTATTACTCGGCAAATAATGTAAAATACCCGTAATAGTTGGAATAACAATATTATACATACATACATATATTTCAAATAATTCTACTTTGATAAATTAAGGATATTTTTATCGAACGATGAGTTAAAATAAAATAATTCTCAAAATATATAAACATATTAATTTCATAAGTTTATTAGTAACATCCTTAATAATAATCATAGAGTTTTATGTGATTAAAGGGAGGTATAATTATACAATTTTATTTGATTTATTTGAGAATTAAAATATATGTAGTTAAGCGAAAATACATCCAAAAGTTATGGATAGCAAGCCATCGTTCTGTTATAAAAATTAGTAAATTTAAATTTTGCAGACCAGAAAAATCTCTGCGTAGTTCGACTAATCGGGAAACATTGGCCTATCAAATATTAGTTAAGCCCCCAGAATTGATTTTCTAAATTACTCATCCTTCAAAATTTGATGGGTAGCGAAACCGTGTTCACGTATGGCTATAATGATTTTAATGCCAAATAGAACGATGAATAACTAATGACAGGTTGAAAACTAAAATAAAAGCATACCCTTATAATGAATCAGCGCGCAGTGTAAATTGCAATGGAAATTCGTGTGCAATGTAAATAAGCGCGTACTGTAAATTCGCGCACATCAAAACTAAATTTAAAAAATCGGGGTTTTAACAGCAAAATACACACAGTTTTACACTTAAATTGTACCTTTTACATTTCAAATTGAATATTTCGAAAATTATAAGTATGGCCAATTAGGATGGAACTCATTTATTTTTTAGCGGATTGCAGTGAAATGTGACGTCTGTGTTGAAAATGTTATTCTAAAATGATTTTTAGTTGAAGTTCTGGAATATGGCCAAGTTGGATGGGACTTGGGAGGGCATGGAGATTTCCATAGTATAATTTTTAAGTTTTCTAATTCTCTATGAAATGGCTAATTTGGATTTGGGAATGAAATATCGAGCAGCCAGTCTCCAATAGCGAAATATTTTTTGTTCTTTTAGACAATTTTTATTTTACTCAAAAAAATTATAGAAAATCAAAATAAAATAAAACGGATTCTCGTATCCTTCAATTAGAAACAAATTTTTTTTTGAAAGGTGATATTTAACCAATATACAAGTTGAACGCTTGGATATATTTTCGAAGAAAATATCTGTTCTTTTTTTTCTGGCGCAGTGTATATGATGTTGTGATCCGAAATAAAAGCACCATTAAGGCTATAAAACGTAGCTTTGGTTTTAGTTCTTAGCAACATGGAATGCGTATCTCACCATCTCCTGAGCAATACTAAGTCAAAATGAATACGGTTAATAGTCGGTTCATTTAACACGAATACTAAGTCAACTGCAAAAGAAACCACCACAGAATTAAATTCAATATTGAATAAGGAGTTTAGATAAATCAAGAACAGAATTTTATTATACTATAATCAGTATTCATCTTATACTTAGGTATACAATTCGGTTAAAACCGGACTAACTAAACGAAAAAATTATATTAACCGGTTAACATTAATCTGGTGGAGAACTACCAGTAATGGCTCCAAGAGCTTTGCGGTGTGGTCTAATTTGTTTTTATATGCTTTTTGTATTAGACCATTCAAAATAAGCGTTGTCAATTTGTTAAAATTGATTTGTTTAAAAAAATCGGTGTTTTGCACGCGTGATAATTTAAGTCAGAAGCCGGCATTGAGGATCCACGCTTTTCGCGTGCTAAAAACTAAATTTTTGTCTGAGGCCTGAATGCGCAGGATGGCCTAACGATAAACTATAGAATACTAAGTAGATACTTTCAACAATAATTTTGCAAGAGGCATTCAATTATACCGTGTTTTCTTTTGTTAAATTTTATTTTAGCGTCAATTGTTTTATATTTCTGAATAATGGGATGAGTAAGTTGCCAGTAATTAGAAATAGCGCATTAAATAAAACTTCACTCTCTAAATTTAAATATTGATTTCGGTGCTTTAGAGGTATTTTATTTAGTTGAACAAAAATGACAGAAACAAGAGCTTCAAACCAGAATTAAGGAAGCTGATAGTATGGAAATATTTCCAACGAATTGCAACAATTGGAGCAATTTCAGTGGATTCAAGGTGTTCAAAGAAGATTAGTGCCATTAAAACCTAGACTGATTCCGGCGATTTTGAAATCAGAGTGTGTAGTAATGTGCTGTGTAGCAATTTATAATGAATACTTCGTTAGATAGCAGAATAAGCTGAGGGAAGTTAAAATATATTTGAAATGAAAAATGTCTCTTGATATTGTAGCGGTGAATGGATTGAACGAAATCTATGAATGAAACGAATAAATGAAATTAATAATTGGATTCATGTATGTGAATGTTAGTGACAGAGTGTACCATTATAATGTAATGGGTTATTTCATGAATGGAAAGAGATACCTAATAAGGAAACAACAACGTTTACCAATGCAGAGGTTCCTAATTGGATCATAGTTTCTTTATTTTTCTAGCCAATAGAATAACACGAATTACATAGTAATGACCAAGACAGCACACAACTTTGAAGCGATGAGAGGATTTGAAAAAGCAGTTTGGGTATTAGAAAATACTCAAAGGTAAGAATTGATCGCTTCGTGGAACTCATAACACAAAAATTTCTAAAACAATCAAAATCAAAAAGTGGTTATGCATACAGGAATAAATTTTTGAATTTCAAATTAAATTAATAGAAAGGCTTATAAACGCAACCAATCCGCATAATTGTTTCTGCATTGTAAAAATTAATGCCCTAATAATCCTTTCGCAACTAAATTCCATTTAATTTATATTATAGAGACTCTTTATTTAATACTCCGATGATAAGCGGGAAAGGAAAATGAATAATAATTCATCCGTTGTGAAAAGAATGTGTTAAGATGATTACATTTTACTTTATCCTATGTCAAAGAATAACATTTTTGTATGAATTAAAATAAACATGAATGTCATTGAATTATGTATATTGTTGAACTCTAATAGAAAATTATGTTTTAGTTGAATTACATGGCAGGTTTTAAAAATTAGCATAATTATGTTTCCGTAAAAATTGGAAATTTTGTAAAAATAATTTATCATCTTTCATATTCTTTGTTATTCATCGTTACATCAATACCAGAAATTAGGTATCATCCATTTTATACAAATTTTGAAATAGTAATTATTTTATTATTTAAATTAATCAATTCTATTTTAATTAATTGTGTCACAAAGCATCGAATCGTACTATACAGTTTATCAAAGTAGGTAGTTCACCAAATTTCCCCCAAATTCATAAGATAAATAATTTCTTGTGTGCTATGTACTTACTAAACAAATCGAAAACTTTGTCTTGTTTTCCCACTTTTTGGTTGCCAGCTGGTACATACCAAGAGGATACCATATACAATATATACAAAAAAAAAAAAAAAGATAATTTAATTATAAAATTAAGATTAAATGGGGTGAAGACATTATAAATATTACGGTTTTAGAAAGCTTTCTGAGGGTGAGATTTATGAAAGTTTTGTGCAATACAAATTGAATCTGTCCATTATAGTTTGGGTTCATTTATTTCAGTTTGTTTTTACCTAAATAAGTAGCGGCGCTGCTTGAAAAGTAAATCAATTGTGTTCCAGTAATTTTTTAGTTATAAATAATAAAAATAGTTTAAAGCATATATTTACAACACCAAATAATCTGAATATTCGGCCGTAATTTTCAGCATATATACTCTAGAGTTATTAAAAAAATTATTCTTGATACGCATCATTACATATTGTAGGTTAGAATATGACTTAAGAAGGAAAAGTTTATTCATTGCGCAGCCAGTAAATAAATTTGCGTTTGATTGAAATCCAATGCAATTCGATTAATCTTGAAAATGTTCAAAATTTTCAAATATGAAATGAAGTAAATACTTCAATTGGACTAAAAGTTACGGTTCATGAATCCACTCAATATAAAGAATTTTCTGCTGAATTGAAAAAGGATGATGGCGATTTTTTTACCTATGAACTAGAAGAAAATATATCTTTACTATTTGTTCTCTTTGGCCTGTTTTATTTTTGCCTAAAGAAGAGTTGGAGATTGATATTAAAGAAACTAAACCTATCGCAGCCTCAATCAAATTGATTGTCAGGAACAATCAAGAATGCAGAAGTCAAATTGAAATATGTCAAAACGTGAATCACGCTGGGAATTTTGAGTAATTTGTCCAAAACGAATTGAATTTCTTCGCATAAAGATCAAATAAATCTTAAAAGTAGAAGCCAATCATCACCACACCACCATTTAGATTTTCGGCCACTAATTTTACAATTCTTTGCCGAACCTGATTTTAGTTCAGCTACTGTCACTAGGTATGCCTGTAAATAATAAAATGACATTTTGCATCTAGAATGCGCGAGCCGTAAGTAAAATAAACACTAATTTACTGCTTTGAGAAATTCAATAGTGGAATAATGCCGATCACTTATCTTAAATCCCTCCTTCCATATTATAACATTTATAGGAGGGGCCAAGCTGCAATAAGCCATACGATACTTTCAAGCATCGCATTGCAAAGTATCGAAAGATCATCCATATACGTAATACTGCCGCAAGATGCAATAAGGGTCACATGATGTTACATTTCTTATTCTAATCACGGTAATTTTAGACTATTTATTTACCGCCTGACTAAGAATAACTCCATTTATATTATTAGTGGCGGCTTTAATTGCTTTGGAACAGCAATAGATCAATCAATAAACTGATAAAAGGTATGACCGAAAATTATTCGTTTATTCAATCACTATAAACATGAAAACCAGAAAGCGTTTCGAAACGTTGATATTTGAATGAACAGAATATGTTTTATATATGGTACAAATCCATGTTAAGAGTACTGAAAGGTTTGGTTTAAATATACACCTAAAAATATTTTATGTTACGAGTATTTTTCATTCATAAAATTTTAATCAAAAATGTTGAATTTTACATGGGTCCTTATGGGAAATCGTAAAATGTATTCCCCTTAAATTAAGCTTCTTTTAAAATTGATCTGATCCTGATGGCTTGTATATCTAGGTGCTTTGATACATACAAGTGCAATGGTATTTATTAGGGCTTGCCCGGTCCCGGACCTTTTACATTCCCGGAAAACGGGATTTTTGACTTCCGGGATTTCCCGGGTCTCGAGATAAGGCAAGGTGTTTATCCAATACCTAACTATGTCTGATTTAAATACTCAATCGACGAATTTCCTTCTCTCATTATGGGAAATCTGCCGGAAGGAAAAGTGAAATTTAAACTATCAGCGTTAATTTTACTCAACATATTGCCAACAGTTGGCGGAGCTGAATGCGTCCAACGACGATTTAATTTTCGGTAGAAATCCACCCGCTACTGAAATATTCCTCTCATTTTCGGTGAATCTCGGCTTGATAGTATAGTGGGTGGGTTTAAATTTGATTGTTTTTTCACTTTTGGCTTAAACTTAACACCTTAGTTTTCCTTGTGTGAGATCTACGTCGTCGATTATCCGAAATACAAATCAATTTGTCATTGAGCTAGAATTGGTATTCTGGAAACCTTAAAAAAAGGTTGAGACCAAATTAATTTTGGATCTGGAAAAAAAATCTTAAAACTGGGTGCGCTAAATATCATAATATTGTGCTCATTTTATTCGTACCTGAAAAGATAGGTCCTTACTTAACTTAGGTCTAGAGACATTGTAGATATCTAATTTTCAATTGTTCAACCGATATTTGAAAGTTATTCAGAAACAATGCGACACCAAGCTCCATGCTCAATTATATTGGCTGTTTCAATGAAAATAGAATAATTTGACAATAATTTGTAAACCACCACCTTAAGCAGAAACAATCAATGCTCATTACCTTTAGGTTGTTTTAACAGGAGTTTTGACATTTAAATTATTTTTGTTGCTGTATAATGAGCAACAAAGGCAATTATATGTACATCCAATTGCTCAACTTTCTTAACATTAATAATAAAAATATTATAATATTTAAAACGACGACATCAAGAAAAACAGTTGCTCAATTATTTTCATAGACTGAAAAGTGTGGAAAACTCACTCATCAAAACTCCACAGTGAAATTGCAATTACTTCAAATGAAAATAATTTAAAAAAAAATTAAATTGTCCATTTAGTACCCTATTTTTACAACTAATTTTTTAAAACTATTTAAACTGTTGTAACCTAATTAGTTTTGGTTAAGGTTTAAACAATATCCAAGCTATTAGTAAATTCGTTCTGAATAGTAAGGAATTATTTCATTAAATCAAAGTAGCTCAATTTTTTTAATTTTTATTTTACTAAGTATAATTAAGTCCAGAAAAATAGAACAAGCTATATTTATTATCAGAAATTTACTCTCGAGGGTTGCTCAATTATTTTGTCTGAAATATTTATTGAGGTTAAACGACTTTTACCCTAATTTTAAAGGCTACAATTGATTGCTCGGTTTCCAAAATGGTTCAAAACATTATACAATCTTTAGCTTAATTTGTTTTGCTTAAATCAAAGTTGAACACAAAATTAATTGTGTTGATCAATTTTTAAGTTATGTATTAAAACTAAACCATGGAGAAACCATCGAAAATATTTCATTTTATTAAATAGTATCCAGATTCATGGATTTGCTCAAAATAGTAGAGGAGGTCGTACACAAAATATTTTTCTCAGTTAGTACTAAATTCAATATTTTTTTTATAAGTAGCCTAAAGGGAAATCTGCAATGTTTGAAGTACGTAATACCAAACTGTTGAAAATGCGCAACTGTCTATTTACATTATAACACTCTAATTAAAAGTTCATTTGTTTTACATTGCTGATAATTTAGAGCAAGTAACTTAGATTACTAAGGAATTTTTACAAGTTTCTGATTTTATAAATATGTTGTTCAGTTTTATTTTTTGATATCTTCGACAAATTTCTATTTTTACTAAGAAATTTTTAATAATTAAAAATATGTAGCTGATGTAGGTCTTGAGGACTAAATTAATTCTGTGCTGGCCGCTTAATTTTGTCTTGAATATTAAAGTAGTTAAAGCCCTGTTAAGAGTTTTTAAAATTTCGGAACCTAAACAACAGTAACAACAGTAGCTCAATTTCGTAAACTAAAAATTCACACACATAAAAGTTTTTTTACTAGCCTCCGCTGGATAAATTAAATACCAATACTTAACATCATTTAAGAATTACACAACAGGTTTTGCTAAGCAAAAGGTGGCCTTAGGACTTGATGCGTGTTGCTCAATTTTAAGATTTCTGACATCCGCATTAATAAAAAGAATAATGTAGAACACGATAAGGATGATAAAGACACGGTCGTTACGTCTAAAATACATGGTTAAATTAAACAACTATTTTCAATGTAAACTTTAGTTTAGTTTTGCTCAAAATTAATATTCCTATTAATCGGCTTATTTGACCGCATAATTGGGCTTTCAAATTTTTATTATTCGCAAAAATCTCGATAAGGGGTATTAAAAATTAGTGGTTTCTACGTAAAGAGTGCGATAGTGTAGTTTAATACGTTTGGATTTTAGGTTCAGCTCTTCTTTTGTCTGAATTCTATTTCTTTATTTGCTTCCAATAGTTCTTCCATAAACAGGCTATTTCTGATTTTGAGCGCATCCTAAATGTCTCATCCATTATTTTCTTTGTCCCCAACTCTGGATCTTGGACGAATTTTATTAAAAAGGCAACATCTTTATTTCTTCTAATGGCTAATTTATCTTTTAGAAGTTTAATCGTCTTTGGCCGCTACTTAATATTTGCGTGTTTTTTTTTAATTTTTTTAATAATAATGCTGAATCCGCTACAGCTTTGGGTATTCGAAGTTATCTTCAGCGGTTCAAGAACATTTTGTAGCTCTACGGCATTGCTCAATATTCGTTCATCCCACATTTGGTATATTTTCAGTTCCCGAAGTGCTTTCTTTACTAAGAAACCGTTCCAACGTACTCTTTAAAGTACTCCAGTGGATATGGCTATCTAATATAATATTCAGTTATCTACACTCTAATTCTATAACGTGCATTTATTTTTATAGTATTCCACCCTTCACCGGCGATTTTCTGATTAATTCCATGATGTTAAATAATGGCACGGGAGAGTCTTGAAATTGGATTTTTCATTTCCGGGAAATATTCACAATATTCCCGGGAAACGGGAATACATACTTATAATTTCTTAAATTCCCGTGAATTCCATCCCGGGAATTCCCGGGGCGCAAGCCCTAGTATATATAGATATTATCGTCCCTTTAGTAATGAAACAGCGTATAAGAAAAATGGTAGTTTTAAAATAATTCGCATTTAAATGTTTATTGAAACAATTTTTGAAACAAAATCTTTTATTTTATAGAAAATTTAATTTTCTATAAAATAAAAGATTTTATTTTAAAATTTTTTTACAAAAAACATTTAAATACGAATTATTTTAAAACTACCATTTTTCTTATACGCTGTTTCATTACTAGAGGGACGTTATATAGACGGCATTATTGAGATGCAGGTAATGCAATTACATCCTGTAATGGGTTTTCCTTCTTTTTTTATTTTAATATGTAAAATACAAACGTAATTCTTGTTACAAATATTTTTTGATTTTTCTGACGTTTTCCCGTTATCCTTGTATAAAGGGTCCTATGCTAAGTGGCTTTGGGCAATGTTAGAATTTCAAAAATCGTCAAAGCGGGGATTTGTGGGCGGCGGCCCATATCCTCGAAGGTATAAAACGAATTAAAATAACATTTCAAAAATTTGTTATATTTAAAAAAACTTGATGTTTTGGCATTTTTTTATTTTGGATAATAATACCAACCCGTTAACGCCGCTGAGGTTTCGAAAGTAAGTGAAGAGACTATATTTTGACGTGATAACGTCTTACACCGCAAGTTCCAAAAATTGATACGAAATACGAAGACTCATCAACTATAAGGGGTCCTTAGGCTTCATGCCTCACGCATAAAATTATCGCAACATCAGGCGGCGAGGCAAGCCGTGCCGCGATTTTCTGATTTCGCGCGATTTAAATGCTTGAACAACTGTAGCGATAGAATGGCTGATACGATCGGAGCAATTCTGGTGTTAATTTTTAAGTAAAGAAACAGTTGTGGTTAATTTATTTTAAATTAAAATAATTATTCTCCAATTAAATTTTAATTAAAATTACAAACTATAAAATGGCGATTTACAAAGCAAGGGATTACTATAGCGGGAGAGTGCCTCATCTGATCGGAGCAATTCTGCATGTTGCCCTTCACTATTCTGTGCATAATGTGCGTGCATATTTCTTTGTATGTCATTATAAGAATGTTTTTATAGCATATTTGCATAGTTTACTTTTATATTGTTTAATTTTCCATTATTTAGTTCCAATATGGGCTATTTAAAACGTGTCTCGAATGACCTGCCCGTTTGTCCGATATAGTATTTCGTGCAGCCACTACATGCTAATTTATAAAAACCACTGTCCAGTTTATTGTCGTGCTGTGCTCTTAATTTTTGTAGTAATTTGTTCTTGGTTTTATGTGCTATTGTATGATAAATATCCGTCATTTTTCAGTATTTTCGTCATTATATTTCTGGTGATATCGTCATAATTCAGGATAATGGACTCCCATAGGCAGCCCATCATTTGAGAAAATATTGTGTTGTTATGTGTAAAATAATTCTGCATAGTGTCTAATAGGTTAATTTCTTCTGTGATTTTGTTTGTTTCTACTCGATTTTTGCTTAGTAAATAGTGTTACATATTTGTAGTGTTTCTCTTATGGGTATATTTGAGTACATATTCGTCACATCGAAAGAAGCCAGGTTTTCACCGTTTAATAAATATAGATCTTATTTCTAAACTTAACTCCAAATTATTTTTGACTAACACGTCGTTCTCAAGTTTTATGTGTTGTAAAATTTGAGAGTTCAGATGATGTAAAGTTTATTAGCGGCCTAATTGTTATATTATTTTGGGTGCTGTTGTTTTAATCATTTTACCGTGATATATTTGATAGTTGCTTAAAATATTTGTGGATTTATTTATTACACATGTGTTGAACTGTGTTTAACAAATTTATATGGTTGGTTAGGCGATTGGTAAAGAAATTATTTGATACTCGTATTAACACTTCGCGGGAAAATTATATTTCGGGGTGTCGGATAGACCTAATTTTTATATGTTACAACTGTGATAAATACGCCGATGCAAAATATTTTTTTTTTGTTTGGTTCATAATTAATTTAGTTTCTGTGTGCGGTTTTAAGTGTATATTATTCTAAAAGCGCTTCCTCGCTCTCTTCATTGTATAACTGAATGAGGTAATTTAAAATGTGGGATAAACAATATTTTATTTTATATTTTAATTAAAATAATAAACTTTTGTCATACAGCGCACACATTTTTAGACATTCTTCTAACTACCTATAGGAAATATTTATTTTTCTAATTTGTTTAATTTATTTTTATGTGAAAGACGTGAAGTTTTCATGAATTATGATGGTTGCTGTAAATTTTAATAAGTTTATTATAAAATTTATCTCTCGTTGTATATTTAGCGAATTATTTTTGATACAAAAATTTGTAAAGTTATATACTAAAGTTATAAAACATACTCGTTCATTAACTTAGTTTTATCAAAAATTATAATAAGAAAGAACATTTTATTTATATTCCACAACAAACTAAAAAAATTTTTGATGTTGTTACGTGAATAAAAGAGGATTTTTCTTCTTATCTTCAAATCTCTTTATTCCGTAACATGCAAGCCGTAATTGACTCCAAGCTATAAAATATATTTGTTGTGAATGAATATACACATATTTTATTCGGTTGAAGTTGATAAAAGGAATTTTTATTATTATTTATGTTATTAGATCTATTTAATATAACATTATTTAATCTTACATCATTTACTTTTTTATTTATTTATAAAGAAATGGAACGAAATTATTAAAAGCTACAAAATGATATAACTCGTTTAAATAATAAACGGGCGAAAAAACGTAAAAGGAAATAAAAAAAAAATTCGTTTTAGAAAGATCTTAAAATATATTTTTAGTTTTCTTCGTCTTGAATAAATAAAAGCATCTAAAGTTTTTCTAAGTAAAATGTGTATATTCTCTTGAAGATTTTATGCAACGGTGAGTTTTTATCGTATTTCATATTCAGTTGAAATTAAATATTGAAACAAGAAACTCTTGATACAATAACAATAAGCAATACTGACAAACAATAGCACGCTTATTTTAGAGAGTGCAAGGTATTTGCAACACATTTTTCAGAAGTGTTTTTGAAATTGGAATAAATTATTATACAACTTGACGTTTCGTTTAGGTTTATAATTCATAATAAAATCAAATAAATAATGATATGTGCAGGTTGCCCCATACCTAATTTTAATTTTTTTTTTTACTTTTTTTGTTTTGGAATGTTTTGAATATACATACATAATAGTTTTTCTGCAAACGTTATACTTTTTGAAATATTTGCAAAATACATTTTCTTTTCCACGGGAGTGGCCACTTCTGGTTGGCCGATTTTTACTTAAATTTCCTGGGACCTTCCAATTTATGAAAAAAGCCTAAATATTAAGTTGAAACATCTGGACTGTAGAGAAAATTGACACCACGTCGAAACTCACTTTTTTGGGGGAACTTAAAACACAGATAAATCCCCAAAAATTTCAAGGTCGAACATTTTCATGTTACTATACTTTATTTTACTAACATTAATATTATAGGGACATATTGGCTTTCAAGCCACCTCTCACTGCGACCTGAACAATTTTTAATTAAACGTAAACAAAATATTTTACTAACATAAAAGAAAGTTAAATGAATAAAAATCAATAAAACATTATGATGGCCCTGGAAATTTGTTATTTCGTTATAGTCAGAAGTCATACCGGCTTTGCACCAATTTTGAATTCATTTTGCTGGTTAGAATTTTCGCTGTAAATAAGTGTGTTGCCTTCTCATAGTATTAAGGTGGTAGTGAAAATTCATTTTTTCGGTGTAGTAGGAGTTATTCTATAAAATTGGCTGGCTACCTTTGGGTCAATTCTGAATTCAATTTGCTTGTTAAAATTTTATCTGCATTAATAAATGTAGCCTTCTCGTTGTTTAAAATTAATCAAAAAACTTAAAAAATGTGTCTGTTGAAGATTATGGCGGCCCTGAAAATTTCTTACGTCGTTGTAGTATTGGCTAGTTCTGGGCCAATTTTGAATCCGGTTTACTTGTTAGAATTTTCATTATATCAATAAATGTGTTGACTTCCCATATTTAAAAATGAATAAAACAATTAAAGGGGTTATTCTCGTTGAAAACATGTGCTTTACTAAGCACCTTGAGCAATGCGTCGCTAGAGCTAATTCCATGATAGGTTTTATTAAGCGTTGGGCGAGAGATATTTATTACCTCGAGACAATTAAGATCCTGTATTATACTTACGTCAGATCTCAACTTCAATATGCTGTCAATGTCTGGTGTCCTTTCTACGATGAACATATTAAAAATATTGAGACTTGAGAGTATCCAAAAACAGCTTGTACGCTATATAACGTGGAAAAATTAATGGGATTACGATTCCCACAATATTTTACTGGATGCAAATCCTATTACGAAAATAGACGAGAGCTTTTAAAGTGTTCGTTTGTTGGAAATATTTTACTTCATCAAATCGATGGACCGGCTATACTGGAATCAATTAAAATACAGGCACCGAGTAGGAATTTAAGAGATCATGAGTTCCTTCATCTAAATAAACACAGGACAAACTATGGTGACAATGAACCAGTAAACATGTCAGTTGCTTCTATCGGCATGTCAACATTTTTTTTCATAACCTACAAATCCACTGTTCAAGCGTGAAGTGATTGATTAAATTTAAGTTTAAATTTAGAAAAGAGTTACGATAACTTATCTTATCTATAAAATTTATCGTTAAAAGTTAATTTAAATTCTCAATGGAAGTGTACACCAAGCGACGGAAATTGTCTATTCAATGGCATAATACATCAATTAAAGCTTTGAGATTCTCTAGCTCCGAGCTTTTCAGTCAGTGATCTCCGAGTTGAGATCGCTAATTTTATTCTAAATAATCTTGCTGATTACTCCGCCACCATTATGGACTCTTGTCACCAGACCTATGATTCTAAAGAAATTTTGAACCAGTGTGAAAATCAACCATATACTTAAAATGCTGAATTACTGAGTAATCTTTCTCTAGTGGCGCTTATATAGCGTTTCCTTAAAGGTCTTGATGTGATAAAAGTGAATTGACGCGATCTAAATCGTAATCCTAATCTGTGACTCTTTCAGATATCTAAGCGATCTTCAATAGAATGGGTTCTGGGGCGGAGTAGAATGTTTGTCCGCCTTGTACAATTTGAGAAGTCTAAAAATTAATATCTATTGCATAGATGCAAAAAGCAAAGTAATTTTCACACCCACCGCTGGAAACTATAACACATAAATTAATTTGTTGTACAACGAATCGCATTATGACAGCTAACAATATCCCATTGACCGACTCAACTGCACATAATTCCGGTTTGAATAATTTCGCGTATACGCTATGGGACAACACCTAGAACGTCCGGGGCCTTAACAATTATCAGAAGTGCGACGCGACAATAATGTTCATATATGTAGTGTCAAAGAAACAAATATGAGCGCAGGCAGCTCTTCGAAAAACTACACATGGCACCATGCCAATGATCCTAAAACAAGACGGGGGAGGGGGGGGGTTCGGGGGGTATTATGATAAAGAAATAAACCATCATTCAGACCAGGCCAATTAGGAAATATTTTGAAAATAGGGAGATCCTATTTATATCGGCGTATGTTCCATCCCATAACTCCCAATGCAATCGCCGTCGCGCCTCAAAAATATTTTCAACGATATTGTCAATAATTGATCGTTGCCCCGCATCTCGTGATATTGTCTTGCTTGGCGATTTCAACACCCATCTGGGTTACGCAGACGTGGACTCTGAAAACGAAAATGGAGTTGCGCTAGAGCTACTTACTCGTTCAAACCAGCTCTTCAACGACACACTACAGGGGCGACGGCGAAACCTGACGAGCTGGACAAAAAAAAGAGCAACCGGTTGATTTATATAAAGTCTGTTAAGACCTTCCCATTTGATCCGGCTATAATATAGATTGATTGTTCCATTCGAAAAATAAAGACCGAAGGCCCTATTGTGTCTTCGTCAGTATCTAAATCGACATAAGGACCCCATACTAATATCTTGAAGACTTTAAATCTATCACTGCTACAAGATCCGAAAATTAGCAGTCAATATCAAACCGCTCGGTCACTCTATTTTGCGCAAACCATTTCATATGCCAGTAAGACCACTCTGTGGCCGTTAATCAGTGACTGCATTAAAACTTCATTCCAATAGGTGCTAACTGTCAAAACTCCCTGACTACTACACGTCAGCGAGAATTAGAGCTTTTTAAAAGTCCGAAATTTTATAAAAACTCCCGTCCCCACATTCCGGCTGCTCGAGAGCGTCTACAAACCGCCAGGAAGAGGTTGACTGATGCCTTTTCTAATCACCGATCACTGGAGTGTCAACAGTTTTTCTGTCAGTTATCATCCTACCCCTCGCTGAACGACTCTGTTGAACCTTTTCATTTTTTAAACAATTCAAACAAGGTCAAACCTCATTCTGTGGAAAAAACCTTGCAATCTCCTCTTGGGTTGATAAACTCCGCAAATCTGAGGGAGATTGGCCAAACACCTTGGTGGAAAACGATTATTGCCCCCCTAGACGGGTGTTTGATTACAATCCAGATTAACATCGCCGAAAGGCAAACATCTTCATGAAGCTATAGAGAAATAGTCCCTGGATTATTTATCTGCTGGACTTTTGTGTAACTAAGGGCATTCCACGTAAATACGCTAAGGCCACCGATTGTGATGATCTCTCTTCTGATCACTCACCGTTAATATTAACAGTGTAATAGTGAATACCGATGTCCGAAGGAACGAAATGCAGAACCGTCTTACAAACAAGAGAACTAATTGGGATCAATTTAGGAGGCTAGTCGAACAAAATTGTCTCTGGCCACACCAGCTGATATTGATGCGGCGGCAGAAAATCTAAAAGATGTCATGGCATTATAAACTGAAAGAGCTACACCCGCCATAAGTAGTTCTGAAAAAGTTAATAAACTGTCACATAATATACAGGAACTAAACCAGGAGAGCGAAAAATTTGCCGTCAATGATAGCAAACCAAATCACCATTATTAAAATGGAAATTAAATAGAGCTATTAAGGCCCTAAAATTTGCTTTGCGGTAAGAAGAAAAACAGAACGTCCAGAACTATTTAAGTGATTTGTGGGCAACCGAGAGGCAGATTATTCTTTGTTTAAGGCAATAAAAAATCTGAAAAGGCCAACAAATCCGAATCTACCGATTAAATTACCAACTGGAAATTGGGCGAGAAGTAATGAAGAAAAAGCCAATGATTTTGCTGCTCATCTAACAATAGTATTCGCACGACACGAAGAAGATAATTATTTCATGCTACCCCAGCAAATGGAGTATGGTTTATCCTACAAACCTATAAAATATAATTCGAATAAAGTTAAGAATGCAATTAAAAATTGTATTAGCCCGAAAAAGGCACCAGGATATGATCACATTACTGGACAAATGATAAGGAAATTGCCAGACAAATGTACAAAATTAATAACATTAAGGCTTAGAATATGTAATAATTTTAGCTTAAGATTAGATTACTTCTTGTGAGTTTCTTATGTAGAAAGATACAAGAATAAAGCCTTTGGCAGCATTTAAAAACAAATGTATCGCCTTTACTATAATACAACTGCAAAAGACAAAAAAAAACAACTAAACTGATGGCTATCTATGGTTTACTAGTTTCAATCAATTTTTCGTTCCATCTACTCACAAATACTTCCAAGTAGCAAATTTTTCCCATTGGAAGACGGCTATTAATTCATCTAAAGTAGACTCTTTATAGGTCCTATCGTGATCTAACAGTTATATAAGATTAGCTTAAAAGTGGTGGATGGCGATAGTGAGGAAAATTATTTCGTGTCCATATCATACTACAATAATAACACAGACAATATTTTTATTGTTTATTGTTTTTAAGAAAAAATAAAGAAAAAATAAAATATTGTGAACAATTTTTTTTTTTTAGTCAAACAATACTTTCCGGACAAGTCTCGCCCTACATCGTTCCATACTATTATCGAATGTCAACCTTCATCAAATTTTTGAAATTCGTTGAAGTATGACCTTATACGAAAATAAGAACCTAAATGTTAAATTTATCTAAAGCTTCGTGTTTAAATAACTGACCTTGAAAAAAAAATTCTTATAATTTGCAAAACAACCATCACACACCATACATATGTACATACTCCTTTGCGTATACTTCCCGCACACATAAATGACAAAAGAGTATAAAAAATACTTTGAACAATGTTTTCAATCAAGATTTTCCTACATTTTCATTTCTCAGTTTTATTTTTTATTGCTTCCCATTATTTAACAATAAAGTGAGAAAAATTTCCAAGGTGGTACAAAAATAAAAATTCAATTTTTTACTGACAACAATACACGAACACGGAGAAGTGTTAAAAATTCAAAGATATTTTCATTTATATTGTCATAAATTTTTTTTTTTTTTGGAATCTGCTGCAATTCACTAAACAATCCTATACATAAATAACAATCCCGTTAATACCGAACGTTTTATAAGGATTATACGATTGTGGCAGGTACGTGCATATCTGTGTACTTATACTCAATAAATACAGAAATTGTCTTTTTTGTGAAGAGGTCATACTTTATTGAGCTTAAACCTGAAAGAGAGGGAAATTCTATTTTATTTATTTATTTTTTGATCTTTAGACAAAATGTTATTTTTCCAAGCTTATTGTATGAGAAATGATAACCGAATAATTGGATTAAATGAGGATGGGTACCTTATACAATTCCAAAGTTGGTTTTGGTTATATTATTGATGTTATTTTGTCTTAAATGAATTTATCACCGCAGAATTATGGTTATTTGTGGATGAAAATATAAATTAAGGCAATTTGGTGAATTGTATTGTATTATTGTGTGTAGAATATGTCGTCATCTAACAACCAAGTTATATCATATGTGAATGATAAAATGCCCTAATAAATATATAGATATTACAAAGTATAATGAATTATAAGTCTTTTATGTGTAAAATATGTTCCGGGTTTAAGTTTAATGAAAAACTTTGACAAGCTAGTATATCTGTCCACCACAAGTATGTATAAGCAATTTGAGCAAATAAATAATTTCCTAAAATTGTATTTTGCTTCTCTCATACCAAAACGTAAGAAATTCATTTATCATATTTTACGTATACGTAGGAGGTATGTACGAGTATTCTCAAATTTGTCATATAAATAGTTTTCCAACCAACGTTGGTTTTGTAAAGAAAATTCATTTATTATCTTACATTATATTATGAATGCTATATACTCCTTGTGTTATGGTATTTTTTGAAAAGAACACATTTCGAAGAATATATCATCCAGTAAGCAACATACATACTATACTAACCAATATGAAGATGAAAACCTTATTTTTTCATTAAAGTTTATCAAGAATTTTTTTTTGTATTTTTCGATATTTTTTTAGTTTTTTGTATGTACTTTGTAAAATGTTTGCCAAATTATTTGTTTAGGAAGCATACTATTTTTCTAGTAAGTACATATAATAAACAAATAAAACTCGGTTTTGAATTCAAAAAGTTTTGATATACATCTTGAAACGGAAGATAGTTGAGCCTAATTACAATGGAGAAGAGATCTTTTGGTGAGGGAGGTAGTAGACATTGTTTGTTTCTGTATTAATTCCCGTTGAATCACTTCCGAGAACCACATCTGACAATTACAAATAATCGGTCATAACTAAGGACCGAATCGCATAAAGGCATTTTTAATAACAGGCGTCAGGCGCACAATTAAAATGTGCAGCATTTATTATTTCAGTTTGCCCCGGTTCATTCCACATACATTTTTAATTTCTTTTATTTCATACTAAACAAAAAATCAATGTTTACGTGATTGATTTCAGTCCGGGAACTGAATCATTACGGTACAGAAAAAATGTGTCCGGAAAACGAGCTATTACCGTACAGAAAAATATAAAGTCAAACAAAAAGAAATAACTAGGGTAACTAGATAATTTGAAAATCATTTCGATTGATTTCCTTTAAATTTCAAACTCATGTTTTTACTTAAATTTAATTTTAAATGAAAAAATCGAATTAATGTCCCATGTAGTATGAAATAAAACGTTGTACGTTACACGTACGTTATCGTTACAGTACTCGATCAAAATTCTGGACTCGGTTCCTTCGTCGCCTCGTCCATAAACGTCGAACTCGTACTGTAACAACTCATTTACCGCCCTTGTGACGTAAATAACTATTAGTTTCTGTAAACCTGAAATCTTTTGTTAGAAACGAAACATTCGGCAGCGTCCGTTGTTTCATCGATAGACATCCAAATTTTTTTGCCCTTAAGATTTTATTTTATTTCCGAAATTATATTTGCATAGCAAGAACTTAGATAATTTTTTCGAATGATGAATTCACTAGGAATTACTTCTCTCTTGTATTTCTCTAGGAAAGAGCTTTTAAAATAAAATGTAAATTTTTATTCGAAAGTTAAATTAATACAATATACAGACAGTGGTTTAACAAAACCGATTTAGTGAATTTTTCTAGTTTAGTTCAACCTCAGTTTTAGCTAATCGCTTTGTTTTTGTATAAAATACTTAAACGAGTTTAGCTAATTCGGATTTATACAACCGCTGCCTGTCTAGGGTATAATTATCTAACCTGAGAGCCACATTTTCTAATTTCCAAAAAGGTATATTTACGAGTATATTTTTTAATCACTTAAAGTAGTTTTTTCACAATTAACATTTTTTAAATGTGAAATGCATCTACTGCGCATGAGGAAGGCTTTACAACTAAAAAACGTGCTTCTAACTCTATAGTCATAAATGACTGTAAAATTATATCACGACAATCCAATTTACGGACAATTTTGTCTCTACTTTGTCTTAATATTCAACTTCGTGCTATTTTCGACTCTAATTTGTTGTGTTATTCGGATTTACTGTCAAGTTTGTCTTTTTTCGTTTTTGATATGCCAATTTTTAATCATTTTCGTTCTTCGTCTAAAATGTATGGTAACTGAATATTTAAATTATGCTTCAATTCATGGCCTAATCCGTCTCTATTTTGTATTTTAAATACAATTCAAAGGCATTTTCATCGTTATTTTATACTTCAAATGTAATTCACAGTCGTTGGCGTCTCTATTGGCGATTTTAATCGAATGTAGTTAGCGTTGGTTTCTATGTAAGTAAAGGGGACGAGTATTGTCAAATTCAAATGTTTGACAGTTCTGATCACCCTTGTTCTATGGTTAAATCTTGTTCATATTGTTTTCACCAGATGTCAGCTACTTTGTTGGAAATCGCGAATTAAGTATTTGAAATACAATTCATAGTAATTATCGTCTTTATTTTGTGTTTAAAGTACAATACAAAGGAGTATCATTTTTATATGCTGCTAGTTAGCACCTATTGGTTAATTTCTCCTATATTCTAACCAGAAATTTCGGGCCGTTCCAGTCTTTAGGTGTAAAATATTATTTTTAATTCAACTCATAATCCAATTCGACCATATCCAATTCGACCAATCCTAGTTGGCCATATTCTAGAACTTCATATTAAACTCGCTATATAATCCCATTGCCATCATGCGTCCCGAATTTCATCACAATCGGTTAAGAAATTACAAAGTTCCTTCCTAATTGGCCATTTTCCAGAACTATATGCAGAAATCATTTAAGAATTCCTTTCCAAAGTGCATGTCGAATTTCATCTTCATAGGTTAAGAAATGGTCAAGTTCCTTCCTAATTGCCCACATTCCAGAACTTTATCTAAAAATCGTTTTAGAATCCCATTTCCATTGTATGTGCTGAATTTCATCAAAATCGGATAAAAAATAGCCTTCCTTTTCTCTCGCTACAGTGCTCTCAGCATTGTAAATCGCTATATTATAGATTTAATTTAAATTAAAATTAATGTGGAAATTATGATAATTATTTTTATTTAAAATAAATTAACCACCACTGTTTCTTTACGCAAAAATTAACTTCAGAATTGCTCGGATCGAATGAGACATTTTGTCGCTACAGTTGTTAAAGCATTTAAATCGACCGAAATCAGAGGTTCGCGGCGCGGCTTGCCTCGCCGCCCGATGACGTTATTGCGATAATATTATGCATGAAGCCTGAAGCCTAAGGACCAATCTAAGAAATAATCTCAATCTGAAATTGGTTAGTCCCAATTTGAAGTTGTAAAAGTATAGTGTGACAGTCGGAACCAGAAAATAAATTCTGAAGTTCTAAGTCGGCTTTTTGTTTGATTTTGATTTTGTGCAAGTCGATGTGTGTTTCGGCTGTGGCCTTTTCATTGTCGGTTGTGCGTGATAGTGTGTCTGCGACAACGTTGTCGTGTCCCTGAACATGCTGAATGTCTATTGTAAATTGACTAATGTAATCCAGGTGGTGAGATTGCAGTGGATTAGTTTAGATTTAGATTTAATTGCTCTGATCTGAGGTTTGTGGCCTGTGTAGATGGTGAAATTTCGACCTTCGACAATATATCTGAAGTGTCTGACCATCAGATATATTGCGAGTATTTCCCGATCGAATGCGGAATATTACTTTTATGCATAAGAGAGTTTTTGGAGAAGAATCCTAGTGGTTCCCAACACTCGTTATTGTACTGTTGTAGCATGGTATAAATATACAAGGTGTGTTCCAACCATTCGACATATCGCCATTTTTCCTTTTAGTGACGTCACATTGAGTAATATATTTCGTAACGTTAACTCCGTTTGCTTGGAATTTGTGTTTTTTCTATCGTGTACAATCGCGTTGATAATCGTTTTAAAAATATTCTTATAAACCTAAACCAATTCGCAAAAAATTATCCAAATTGACTCTGAGTGACGTCACACTCCACGTGCTTTGAGCTATCAAGCAAACCTTGTAATATTTGTATCATGCTGTTGTAGTACAGCACCGACAGCAATGTTTGATGCGTCAGTAGTTATGCTTAGCTTTGAGTCGCTCAGTGGGTGTGCAAGTAGTGTTTTCTGGACCACTTCAGCTTTAGCGACGTGAATGCGTGTTGACATTCGTTGGGCCAAGAGAAGTTCTTGGCTGTCTTGGGCTTTTTGAGTAAAACAGCCAAGTGGCTGTGAATTAGTGCGCATGTTTGAGCGCGTTTTGTTATGAATCGGTGGTTATTATTTACCATGCCAATAAATCGCTGTATACTTTTGATTAAAGTAGAGGCTGGAAAATCCCTAATGGCATTAATTCGTTCTTCGGACGGCAGAATACCGTTAAGTGACTGAGGAAGTCAAGAGTGGACGCGCCAAAGACGCATGTTGAACTCTTGATATGAACGTCAAACTGTGTTAGCCTGTGGAAGAGTAGTTCCAGGTGAAGTTTGTGTTGTTTCTCAGATTGTGATGCTACAATAATGTCGTCAATGTAGACAAAAACGAAGTCCAAGTCACGTACGATTTCGTTCATGAAAAACTGAAAAGTTTAAACGGCATTGCGTAAGCCGAATGGCATTCGGGTGAATACGAATAGGCCAAATGGTGTTGTGATCGCCATTTTATAAACGTCTTCAGGTGCGACGGGAATTAAATGATAGTCTCTGACCAGATACATCTTGGAGAAGATTTTGTATCCATGCAAGTGGCCCATGCGATACATTTTGAATGTGAGGTATCGGGTATCGATCCGGTGTTTTGACCGTGTTTAAACGCGATATTCCCCACATAGCCTCCAATCTTGACCTTGTTTCTACACCATCACCATGTGAAATGGACAAAGGGCGGGAGATGCAGATGGTCGGCATATTCCTAATGCCACCATGTGCTGGAATTTTGTAAGAGTGGCTTTGTGGTGAACCTGATCTAGCCGACGTGGTCTTGACACGGGCAGATGGCTTGCTGTGATAATATGATGAACCATATTATGCCGAACTGGTAAGTTGCAGTTTGGCGCTGCTACAAGTGAAGGAAACTGTTTGAGCAGTGTGGCATAAGCGTTGTTGACTGGAAAATGGATCGGAGTTGGCGTGTTTCACGAACCATTGTGCCATTGATTGACAGTTTATTCGCTGAATCAACCAGCATATTGTTTTTGAGGTTAACAAGTAGGCCAAATTTACACAACCAATCGACGCCAATGACCGGCGATTCACATCAGCTAAAATGAAAGCATGTGTGAAGATTCTCTTAAGTCCGATATCCACCTGTAATATTGAGCTGGAATGACCGAAAGGTCAGCGCCAGTGTCTATGAGAAATTTTAGTTTGTTTTTGTGGTCGTGGAGAAATAAGCGACGTAAATGCTGGATGTAAGATGTTGTCATCTCTACCCGGTTGGCTACTCGTTTTCTGAGTTGACATTGTCGACGTCCATGCTGGACGCGGATATCATCTTGAAATTGCACGGTTCCACACATTTTTGCGTAGCTGGGCCATTTTCCAGCGATACCAGCATTTTACGTTTCGGTGGTTGTTGTTGCTGGGACTGTATTAGTTGGAGTTTAATCTGTATCCGAATTATAATGGTTGTCGACCCATTGAGCGATCATTGTGCGAGGCGATCATTGATTGAGGCACTATGTGATGTGCTCGCAGTGGGTTATCGATTTGAATCCGTGCGGACTGTGGAACATTCTTGTCGAGTTACCGCGGAAATATTGTGATTTTAATTGTTTGACGTCGCGGCATTCAACTTGTCAGCTGTGTTCATCGAGATCTCGCGACTCCAGCTGTGCCAACAGGGCTATCCTGATAATTTCAGGCATTTTTTGTACCCACAATGATTTGATAATTTTGGTAGTGAATTGTGTGCCCACTAGTGTTTTTATATGGCGAAGTGCTTCGGACGGCCGCCTGTCTCCTAAATTTTGATTGGATAGTAAAGCTTCGATTTTTGCTTCGTCTGACGGCGTTAAACGAGTGAGCAGAGCTTATTTTATCGATTTATATACCTTTTCGCTTGGTGATTCCGCCATAATATCGCAAAGACGACTTCGCAAGCTTGAGGAAACAGGGCAGAGGGCTAAAGAATTTTTCTTTGTCCGTTTTAGTTACGGTGATTCGGAATTGAAGCTACGTCATATTGAACCAGTTTTTGGCATTGTCTGTCTAGCCAAAACTGTTGGAGGTACGAGAGGTGGCCTCAACCTCACCTTTGACTTCCTGCGGGGTCATTTCTCATCATTGTCGGATATTATGTAACTTGAATTTTAATCTTGACGCAACAAAAAAATAGACGAAATTTTGAATAAATTCATAATTTTCCCGTGTAATTTAATTTAAAAAAATAATGAAATATAGAAGCATATGTGTGGCTGTTGGCCGACGAGAGCCCCAACTACGAGACGGTATCGACTGCTGGGGCGACGTCTCGTCAGATTTCAGTGGTAAATAAAAATTTGATTGATAACCAAAAATGAGACTCGAATTTGTGTGATACAGTTATAATAAACCAAATAAAACTGTTATCATAAATGATCGGGAGATTAAAAAAATATTGAGAAAATTCCCGTATCTGTGCTGAAAAATAATTTACATGTGATAAAGTTTTTGGTATCAAATAAAAATAACAAAACGGTGCGCTTACATAAAAAAAATTAGAAATTATTACAGTTACACAGTACAAAAATAAAAACAGTTTTTTTATTATAAAATCAAAATTACGAGTGAGTCGGTACAATTTAAATAATATGATGGTGTAATCACTTTTTTTGAAAAAAAATCAGCTTAAATAAATCAAAATCAATCAGTAAATTAAATTATTAATACCAAAGTAGAAATTGTGCAAACAGTTTAGAAAGCACACTTATTTTGATTTTTTATACCATCACGTACTTAGAAATAAACACTAATTAAACGTTATGCTTCGAATTCAATTTTGGGAGGGGGGGGGGGGGGGGGGGGAGCGGAATCATTAATTGAAATTGAATGCATCGAAGAAATCATTGTGCTTGAAAAATTCAGTCATCCCACCCACATCGGCGATGAAGTATCTTAAACTTTAAAAATAATTTTGCCCATGTCGAGCGGTTATCTAACTGTTAGATACATATATCAAAATATTTCTTCTAAATAATTTAAATAAAATTAAATTACATATTTCGTTTTGAAAGTCAGTCTCATTTTCCTCTAGTAGATTATATTACTTAAAATTTAATTTATTTAGTTTTTACCTGGGTATTAAAATATAAAACCCACATAATTCTTGTAATTTTGTTCATCAAGCTGTTTCCAAAATACACCATCCCAGTACGGCCCCAAGGATCGTTCAGTTTATTTTTAAGGTTTATATTCGTTTCGTAAAAATCAAAAATATACACACAAACAGGAGAATGAGGCTACCACCTACCACCCGTTTTGTATCTGTTATACACCAACAAACTAAAGGTAGGTAGATTTAGATGGAAATTAAATTGAGAAATATACAACACAAATCATTACACAACAAAACCATATAACCAGAAATCTTTCAATTTTAGGGTCGACACACCTAATGAATTTTATGTGTTAAAGGTGTACAGAGAAACCCAAGTATTTTTGCAAACGCTCTTCATTTTCGGGGCATTTATTACTTTTGTTATTTGAATAAATACAGTTATGTATATACGAAACAACAACAAGAAAAATATACAAAATGTCATAGCTCCGTATATAACCATAAATCTTAATGATTTAAGGGGCTTTATTATCAGAAATGAACTGTTCATTTTTAATTCAAGTATGGTTGGTAGAAACAAACATAGGTTAGGTCAACAATTTACTGAAGATTTTCATAATTTATTATAACATTTGTTTTCTGGTTCAGAAAATATTTTTAATATAGGGAACAAACGTTAAAAAATAATATAAAAAACCTGAAATCAATAAGCGGAAATTTAATATTGAAATCCTCTTCAATGAACGTTCAAAATTTGTATTATTTTGTTTGTTCATTCTTTATGATAATTAGGCCTCCAATCTCCAAATACAAAATAAAAAAAACGATTTTGTTTTAAGCCGAATTAGATTTTATAATATACGAGTACGATCAGAGCCTACTGTATAAATAAGAGCCTCCAGTATCGGCTGCATTTTTACTAAGCTTAAAATAAGTTACATAAAATACTTTCTTTTTACTAATGAAACTGTATACAGGGTGTAAAATATGTACCGGAACGGTCGAATATTTTGAATGGTAGACACCGCATCGAAAACCAAAATAATACGTGTTTAATATTTTTGAAAAAGCTATTCAATTACACTAAACTTTACCCCCACCCTCACCCCCTGTGGGTATAAAAAAAAAATTGCGAAGTGCACAAATTTTTTGCACGCTTTGAAAAACAGGAAACAATAGCGTTTGTTTTTTTAAGGAGTAGTAGTTCTAAATTTTTAGGATTAGCCGTTCGATTTCTCACTTTTTCCAACATAAATTACAGCGCTATCTGCACCGAAGACAAAAAAATATTTCAAACGAAATTTACGTATTTTCTAACGTAGAATCCGAATCGGTAATAAAAAATGGGGGTTTCCATTTAAGATATCAAAGTTGCCCCCACCCCCACCCACAGGGGTGGGGTAGCGTTTAGTGTAATTGAGTAGCTTTTACAAAAATATTAAACACGTATTATTTTGTTTTTCGATGCGGTGTGTACCATTCAAAATATTCGACCGTCCCGGAACATGTTTTACACCCTGTATATGGGGAAATGGTTATTTTCATTTACAGTTTTAGTTTATTAGAAATATGAGTTTTTTTTAGTTTTCATTCGAAAATGTTCATAAAACATGTAAAATGTTATTTGATTAAAAAATCAAGCCTTTGAAAATCGTCATGAAAAATAAGGTCTTTTTGAAATGTACAATTTTGTTATTTTTGTAATATACGTCATAAACATAACTCGAAATTTATAAACAATAGATCATGTTTTCCGAAAGAGGCAGCACGATCAAAGTAAAAGTACAGAGCGTTTTCAGAGAGGCAGCATGATCATAGAAAAAGTGCAGAGCGTTTTCCGAAAGAGGCAGCACGATCAAAAATAGTACAGAGCGTTTGCCACTAGATGTCACTACACAATCAAGAAATATTACTGATGTTTTTTAAAAGGGGACAGCCAAAATTAGTTTAATTATCACGTATGTATTAATAATAATCACTTTTATAACACGACAATATTTTTGTTTATGTTTACAGCAAAAAATTTGTGGCATCTAGGGCATTATGTGAAAGTTGCTTATACTTTCGGGGTTTTCCGAAAGATGCGGTTTAAGAAAATTTGACATTTAAACATGATGTATGCAATAATCATCTCTTTCATTGCATCCATTCAAATTTGAATTCGAATATCGTTCTATGGTTATTTTCAATTTGCAAAGCATGCTAGATTGTTTTGACCTTAACGCACATGATACATTCAAAATTGCATGGCAATGTGATTGTTTAAATATTATTTTTTCCATCGGTACATTTTTGATGCCAACATGTTGGGAGATCTGAATGCGCCCATTATATTTTTTTAATTTAATTTTCCTTATTTTTTTGATTAGGTCCGTTGTACATTTGAGCTAAGCTAAGCGATAAAACATATGTTTAGCTTAGTTTAGTTCGCTAGCTCGACTACTTGCATATTTCAGCCAATAAATTGGTTCACACATACATTGGCGTTCCTTTATTTTATTTGTGACGCACATACTAGGTTACTGGCAATTAATACTGTCAAAACATTAGATACGAAAAGGACGCTATAATTCAAATTGTTTTTAAAATATTTGTAGTAAATGCTAATTTTCCCGTTAATCGCCATATCGCCGATTCTAAACTATCGTTATTATACCAATTGCCTTTAAAAATGTCTGCAGATCAAACAGAAAAATAATTGAAAATATGCGGGGTCACCCCGAGTTTTACGACACGGGACCTAACGACTACAAATCCACTAAGTTCAAAGATGATAATTGGGCAGAAATTGCCGTAGAATGCCAATCAGTATTGTTTCATAAAAATGAAGACGTAAATTGAAATAAATTTAATATTTTACAGCTTCCTCCCTTAAAACATTACGGAATAAACTTAGAGATTCTCATACAAAAGAATCTGTTAAAAGGTTAAAAACCAAAAGTGGCCAAGGAAAACATAACACGAAGAAATGAAGGTTTTATGACCAAATGTCATTTTTAGATAAGTTTATGACAAAACGCGATACACAATCGAATATTATTGAAATCTCGGAGCATACAATTTTAATTGAAGAAAACGACTCAGTTAGTGACTTGAATGTGGAAAATACCAAAAACTCTAAGGAAATAACTAGGGAAAATATGGCAACAATATATAGTACCAGCCAACAGAGCTCTGCATAATTTTTTTGTACAATATGATTCTTTCGGCTTTTTTATAGACAAATATATTATTTTTAATAGCATTCCAATATTTGCGACTTGGTGAGCCAGTGAAATAAACAAGCCATCTACTCATAACATATCTACTCCAATAAAAAGTAAAAATATCATCTGCCCTCATATACCCTTAAAAACAAGAAATTTCCTTAATTTTTTTCGTTTGGTAGTTTGGTTTCGTACTGAAAATTTTGATCTACTCAGGTAGCTATGACCAAACTACAAAAATATAAATCGAACTTTATAATACGTTACATGCAAGAACGACCGTACTGCTTTAGCGAATTATTATATTCGCCAAAAATAAAAAACCCAAGGAAAATTTCTTTGTGTGTACTATAAACCTACACAGATGTTTTAGAAATTTTGAAAATTTGTCTGTTTTTGGAATGCTATTAAAAATAATATCTATAAAAAAGCCGAAAGAATCATATTGTTAAAAAACAGACAAATTTTCAAAATTTCTAAAATAATTTTTTTATGTCGATGTATGAAACGACCGGTATTTTTCCTCAAAATTTGCATAGAGAAGCTAAAAGCAGCGTGTTCAATATAATTAGCGAACTCGAAGAACGGGCATATGACGACCACTTACTAGGTATATCACCAATCTTTCCACCATTTTCTACTCCAGAGAGATAAACTTCAATTTCAGATAGGCCACTATCGTCTTCCGTGTCATACATAGAAGAAGATTCTTCACAACAAATACTCACCAAGGTATATATTTTACAAATATTTGTTATTGACCCGTACTAATATTTCTTACTTTATTCAGGAGTAATTATTTCAATGCTAGATGTAAATAATATTATGCCTGAATCTAACAGTGACAAATATACAAACGAAGAAGGAATTTCCTGCTCTCATAATACTATTAACTCTCATTATTATAACTCTCATAATACTATCATAAAATTTTAATACTCATAATATTAATAAAGGAAATACAATGTTTTTACAAGATTTTTTGAAATTTAATAAATGAAATATAAGTTTTGTATAAATTTTGTTTATTTTAATGTTTGGAAAAATTGTATTTATTACAATATTATCAAATGAATGGCTTAATATTTTCCCTTCCTAATAGCTTCAATTTGCCATGGAACTGGGGAACAGAAATAATATGTGAATTCTGTTCTTACTTGAAACGCTTCATTAGTGCTTGAATCAAACTCGCTCATCTGTTGTCCTAGTGTCTTTTGATGCCTTAATTAATTATGAAGGAAACAAGTTGCTTTAATAATTTTATCAACTTTTTGTAGACTGCATCGAAGGGTTTTTTGTACACTCTCCATCGTGTACTTAAAATTCCGAAGGCACATTCTACTATTTGGCGTGCTTTAGATAGCCTGAAAATTCTACAATTTATATCTTCTTTGGAACGGCAGCCAGGATAAGGTCACATAACATTTTTGGTGAGTTGAAAAGCTTCATCTCCATTCAGAACGAATGGTAAACAATTCGCTTCACACGACGGTAATTTTCGACGGACAACTGCCGCCATGAGAACAACTGAAAATGGTTTTTATTAGTTGAAAAAAGATGACCCTGAATTTATAGGTTTCCTAATAACGGCGTGTTTTCCGTCAACAGCAGAAACGCAATTGGAAAATTGCCATCTCGTATTAAATTCCTTGGCCTTTTCACGCCAAAATGGATCATTTGGCTCTGGAATTTTTTGGGGTTGCTTATAAGCTTTGTACCGTCGCTCACCTTTTCAAATATTTGGCCTACCGTGGTTTTACCGAGGCGGAAATTAAAACTTAGGTCTCGAAAAGAGCTCCCTGATGCAAAATATCAAGAAATAAAAATTTTAATTAATTTTAAATTCCAGCATAATTTTTTAAAATTATTGTGCAGTTACCTTAAACAAACAGCTAACCTTTCTCGTGTAGAAATGGGCATTCGAAAAAAACGAGTTTTCACCTTTAATATCCATTTCAATTAAATTGTGGACATATTAGAGCTACAACCATAGCTCACATCGCTTAGTTTAGCTTCGCTTAAATGTACAACGGGCCTTATTGCTGGAAAATAGGGAAATGTGAGAATCTGTGTTTTAAATAAGTAAGACATTAAGTTGATTATTATAAAATTATTTAACTGGGTTTAACTTTTAATTCATGTTTTATCGTCAGTCGAAATCACATTTTTTTCATACAAGCTATATGAATATAAATGAATTTTTAGTGTTCCTATATCCCTTATTTTAAGTTCATTTTTCACATGGCCGCTGTATTTACATCAAGATGGTTCTGGTACAATGAAGCAATAAATTTATACAAAAACATCATGCTTCTTTAAATGTTTTGGTATTTCGTTGTTTTGTTTCAATAAAGTGTAGATCGTTCCATAAAACGTGCACAAGTTTGGGGGAAGAGAACTCTGATAAGAATTAGTAACTTTTTGTTTTGTTTTATTACAAAACAAATAATTGTGAAATAATAATAATTTGCCAACTTTACGGAATTACACAAATCAATAATAAATTTATTGTAAAAGTTTTGCAATTTTTCCAAAAACGAATTTTTCTTTTGTTCTCTTAACTTAAATACCTTTAAATGTTTTGTAAATTTTATAATAAAATTTATTGTTGTTTCGGAAAAGTATTAATCTTGAAAGACTTTTCTGTGCGAAACAGAAAATTTGTATGTACGAGTATTAAATAAAATTTTCCTTTAATAGAAATAATGGAAATTTATTTTTTAGAAAAATTAGAATGCACCTGAAAAGTTTTGCCATAATTTTGTATGTATTATACATGCAGTTAGTAAGTTGTTGCTAAGTGTTTAATGAGATTAAAATTGAAAGAAAGAAATCTTCGTCTTCTTACGGTAGCGGTATCTTTTTTCTGAGACTTGGCTGAAATAATGAAAGCATTGTACATAGTTCCTTTAACTTGTTAAGAGTCAAATATTAACTTTTAAGACATATCGCAACGTAAAATGGAGTTTAACCTTGCTCATTAGAATATGGTACATCGTAGTATTCAAGTTTATTTTATTTAATTTTTTACAAGTAAATCTTGATATAAGATGCATGTATTGTATTTCGTTAGATTGATTGATTGATTGAAAGTATACCACAAAGCCTTAAGACTTGTTCTCAAGTCAAATAAATTGATTTCCAGTACTTGAATTCAAGTAAGTTGAGTACAAGTTTCCGTTCATACATATAATTTCAAGTGAATTTGTGATCCATATGGGTAAGGAAGTGAATTGGCAGAAGAAATCAACCTGGTGCCTCCACAACTCTGCTAAATTGTTAGCTTTGGAGGATAGAGGAGAATACAAACATATCAACGTGGCTTAGACAACCAATATCGGCAAGAATTAAATTGGAAATAACTATGCGCTATTTAGCGAGTGATTACAGCCTAACGCCTCTGGTCTAATTCATCCTCTGCCATCGAAGAACTACATTTTGCTATAGTATTTAAATCTTGTATCGCAACTTCCAGACCATTGTGGCACCATTCTTTCCCGCTTACGCGGTTTACTAGTCCTTGGAACTCCGAAATAATTAATACAATTTCTTCCATTTGAATTGGATCTAATTCTGAGTCTGGCACCTATCCTCTACAAATATATATTTTTTTGTGCTACGAGTTCTGTATAGGAATGGAACTATGTACATCCAAAAATCATTTCAAACAAAATGGAATTTTTCTTGTTCTTTCCATAATTAATTGGCTTAGAACTATAACTGGGACTGTACATTTACCAGCAGGATCCGTGGAGGAAGATGACCACATATTTACGGGCCATATAATTCCAGGATTATGGCAAGAAACTACTGAGAAAGCTGAACAGTTATTGTCAAATGCATAATTATACTCAAAATGCCGGACCCTTGAGGAGATGCTAGCCTTCCATCAGGCGCGTCCCCAGATGGGAGATAGGGGTAAACCCTAACCGACTTGTTGGCGAGTAGATGGGAAATAAAATACCATTCGCAGACCAAAACCAGCTAAGGGTGATTTCCTGAATATAATAGTCAATATGGCGATATCCAATGATCGCAATTCTTCAGAGGTAATGAACTCTGACATCCCATTTAGAAGAAGTTACATAATGCCGAGATCATCAACATCCTCAACTAGAAGTGTTGAGATAGAAAATGAAGAACTCCGTACACAATATTATACGATTGAACGAATTACACCGGAGTTAATTAACGAAGTACGAAGTGAAAACTCTTAAGATAGAAAGTGAGAAACTGAAAAATTCTTAAGGAACCTGAGAAACAGGATGCTTCAGACTGGTTCCGTTAAAAAAATGAATGCTTTGCAAGCCAAGAAACCAAAGGAACAGTATGCTACAGTGTTCCACACTGATAAAGATAAATTTAGAGAAGAAATTGACTGGATTCTAAAAAGGAACAGGAATAAATGAACTGCACAAAAATGGAAGGCAGTATCTTCTTAAGAAATTGTAGCTTCAAACCGAACTTCAAAATCAGGTGCATTAAATCAAAATCAGCAAAATATACTCGATCAGGAAGACCCACCGACCAAAATTATAAGAAAAGCACCACCACTAATCAACATTATTGGCGTAAGCGTAACTGAATATGATACTATTATAATCATTAGAATACAGAGTTGTAGCACAATAATATATGGAAAATCATTACAAATTTACAACAGATATTGAAACTTATAGAGCTTTGGCTGCAAGCACGACAGGTGCAGACAAGGAATGGTACACATACGAGGACAAAAATAATCGTCCGATCAAAGTGATGACCAGAGGTCTTCACCCAACCTGTACAAAGCAGGATATAATGAAACACCTTAAACATCAGGGCTTCAAAATAGAGGATGCGGTAAATCTCCTCAAAAAAGGAAAACCCGTAACTTATCAAGGAATCAAAATTAATAAAAGGGAGCTTCCATTGTTTATGCTCACTTTTATTAGCAAAGGAAAAGTGAACACTTTTTTTTCAATATTAAGGCAGCCCATAACATGAGAGTTAGAATAGAAGCGTTAAGAAAATCCACTGGCTTGATACCTAAGTCTAAGAAATGCCAAGGATATAATCACATGAAGAAATGTTGCCTAGAGCCTAGATTTGCGAAATGTTCGGGGAAACATCTCGCCCAAGCTTGTAATTTGACAAAAACTATGCCTCCAAAATGCGAATTCTGCAACGCAGAGCATGTCGCTAACTATAGAGGATGTGAAGTAGCCGGGGAACTGCAAAATCTAAGAAACCGTGGGATGCCTATTAATAGGACAATGTCCAAGAGCCCAGTGGTATAACTACCACAAACAAGTGGAATAGTAGACCGAAAAACATACTCACCGATTGTACAATAGCGGGAAACAATATGAAACAAGGAAGACGTCCAAAGCCTAGTTCTTGAAAAAAATTTAAAGAATATAGAAGTCATAAACTTAAGGCTACTAAAACAAGAAAGAAGCCTGGGCGCTTTAAATAAGCGGTTCAATAAGCAAGAAACAGTGAATGAAATCACTTCTATGATGTACTAATCTATGAAGACATATTCAGAATCGCCAATTGGAATGCGAATGGGATGTTGCAACAAATTCCAGAATTCGAAATTTTGCTAAATATAGAAAAAATAGATATGTATATTGTATATGCCTTTTATCATAATCTCATTTGACATAAGATTCATTCATTAGAATTATAGGATACCATTGCTACCACACCATCCACCCAGCAGGAAAAGCGAGATTAGGCTTAACCATATTTTTGAAGGTAAACATCAAACATCACGAAGGAGTAAAAATTGAAAAAGAAATTATGCAAGTAGCCACCACCAATGTTCGATTAAATAATCAAAAGGCAATCAATATATCTTCAATATATTCCCCTCCGCGGTAAAATTTGAATAAAGGAAATTATCTTACGTTACTCAAATCGCTCGGTTTTAACTTCATAATCGGAGGCGATTTTAATGCTAAAAATACATATTGGCGATCAAGACTACTACTCCTCCGATTTAGTCCACCAAACCAACCATTTATATTTTATAAACATTTTCCGTTATTTTGGCAAGGTCCTTATAATCTGTCACAAGTTTTCTTAAATTAGGCAATATCACATCAATAGGTGGCAACATCAATAGGTTTAACTTTTGCTCCCATTACCGATTCTACAGATTTTGGAAGTTCTGAGTTCACCAAACTCCCAATTATGTAGCACTTCTTCTTTTTGTTTTACTTCAAATGTTGAAGTGGTCTTTAAATGTGTTCACCTGACCTACTGTCTTTAATTTTGTAAAATATTCTTTGATAACTAATTTTATCGTTTTCGTTCTATAACTCGGATTCCCATACATACGTCAATGATACAATTTTTATTTCGGCGAGCATTGATTCGATTAATCAAGGTTGTTTGAAAATATCTTTTGAGAGTGCTGAGTGGAAATGGCATTAGTTTAGTTTTATGTAGACAACATTCCTTACTTCATTAGCAGCCAGAATATTTTGTTCAATTTTGCTCATTTCCGTTAAAGTAAGTTGAAGCGGTAGTACTTCACTAAACTTTCTTAATTTAACAAGTGGCTGACCAAAACCATTCAGAACAATATTCTATCTTTCTAAGAGGCGTCTCTATCTAATAAACTTTCTTAAATCCCTACGATATAAATGCAAGAAAAATTGTAAATTTTTTGGAGAGTTTTGTTACAGTAAACAATTTTTAATCAATTTAGAATACTCCACCAAAAATGGCCGAGTAGTTGAGTTACAAAGTACTGGGGAGATTATTCGAGTATTTGAGCAGTCGATTACTTTCGCTAAATATGAACAAGCCAAAATATTATTATTATAGAGAATACGTATTCGTATAAGCGTTCCAATAATAAATTTAAGATGCATAAATCATCGTAAGTGATTACCGCTACAACATTTAAATTAAGTAATTTTCATAAAATTAATTAAATTTCTTCCGACCATTTTCATTTCATTATTAATATTAATATATATTTATTAAAATTATATTAATTCAAATAAATTTCATTAAATCAAAATGAAGTTAATCAATAAAAGTGAATAATGTTAATGAATCTTCTTTATACAATTAAAAATCGTTATATTAAATCAAATAATTCTTAGCTTTCGGCGTCCTTTGTGGTATTAGTGTGTTAAAACTTTAAAAGTGTTCTTAATCTTCAAAGTGTTCATTTCTCCAAGTGAAGTCAAAAAGTTAGAAAGGCTAAAATTTAAGTTTTGTGCTTTCAAATAAAGTGAGTGTGTACATAAAATTGAATCCATACAATTTATATGGATTCGTGTGATATTGTTTGCGGTTTATTAAAGGAGTGGAAAGTTCCTGAGATAATTATTAAAAAATTCAAAGGTAATTGTGTGATGTGCTCGTACATGATATGCTCAATAAGTAAAAAAGACTCCAAAAAACGATTCCAAAAGATTCTTCGGAAATCAACCGCAAAACCAACACAAATATTATACAAACTGAATTGTTGATTGCTATGCTAAAAAAACTACAGTTTTGTAAAGTTAGTTAAATAGTGTACATAGACATACAAACTTTTGTTTTAAAGAAAATAATGCACAAACAATTAATTTAATGAGCATTACCACAAAAAATAGTTGCATTTATGGTGTCAGTTGATGATACGTTGCCGGCTTGTTTACTATGTTTGTGTTGGTTGGGTATTCGCCATAATAACACTACTGAACAATAAATATGTAGTGGTAATTAAAACAAAAAGCAACGTAGTTTTGTATGTATGAAATATACATTTTAATTTTTGATTGACTCGTTTTTTCAAGTATGCATGAGTTAGTAGTACAAAATATTATATAAAATACACAATAACTGTCTTTTGTATATTTTTTTGCTATGCAAGCACAACACGTAGAGGAACTCCTTCAAGGACAATCGTTAGGAATGCGAAAGAAATCTATGCGCCATTTAACTGATTGGCAAAAACCACAGGTAATAACAAAGTTTGAGAAATAAAATAATCTAGAAAACATACTTTTCTATGTATAATTTAATAAAGGAAGTGACGAGTTCCTCATAGAGCCAGGAATCCCGCCACAACTGCATAGCTGGCGTTAGTGGCAAAATGTCAGGCAATTTGGAAAATGTAATAAGGCATAACAATTAAACTGCTATTGAAAACTAATTCAGATATATTATTTACAGGTTCTTCTAAGAGATATACTAAAGTTAACAAATCCAGGCAAATCGTTATTAACAATTTCGGATAGGTTAATGCTAACAGATGTAAATCGGTCTATTTTGGTTGTCAAAATTATTACTTATTTTATAAATAATAACTTGTCTATGGGTGCAATCAGCGCGAAACAATGGCCGCCAAAGTAGAATATCATTTTTCAAGTGAAAATTAGCGTTTCATTAAGAATATAATATTTATGCCAGTCAATTTACTTTGAACGGAGAAAAAAATCAAGTCAAAAGGGCAACTGTACGATTGGTACAACAATAGAATTTCGAAGCTTCGGAAATCTTCACTAATGCGATGAAAAAGCGATTCAACCGATCCGAAACATTACAAAATGAAAATTTCTCAAATGGTAATAATATTAAAAATAATTTTATTTAAAAATACTTAATTTAATACGTATTTCCAGCATACAACTTACTTTACTAGACAATGTTGATGATGCCCGAATCATTTGTGAAAATTTAAAATATAACAGGGATGACTCAAACCTGGAGGAAGATGGACATCTTCATCGCACTATCGGTTACAAATGGATCAAGAGTATCATCGATAAAAATATTGATGCTATAATTAAAGAATGGCCAGCCTATTCACAAACGTATGGACCTCGTTCAATAGATATTTTAATGCAATGTATATAGACTGCGGAAATATTTTTATAAAATTTGAAAAATTTTGCATAAATAATGTTAAAATTGAAGCCAAAATTGTGGAACCACTATCAAAAAGATATGTTACTTGAGTATAAACAACAAAAGAAAATTCATCTGGTAAGATATTGAAACTAATAACTTAGTTAACTAAATAAATAAAATAAATAATTGATAATTTCAAATGCTCGATCATTCATTATTTTATTACACAAGCTTTTTTTGAAAATAGAAGGAAACTCACCAATTGCAATGCAATGATTGGCTAATACAGCAATGCTTCGAACTAAATTAAAGCGTGCAGCTTTAATTAAACGCATAGGAATATCGCCAACACCCACAGCTGAATTTTGGTACATATTTGGGATTCATTTTAAAATTGCATTTTCATTGACAGAACAAAATTCCAGAATGCGGCCTAAAGAAAGTCCTAAAATCACCTAGAGATGGGCTAAGAACTGATTTGCATAGCTGAGAAGCGTTTATGAAGAATATATTAAATTATTCACAAATAATAATGGGATCGGAAATACCGTTGCCAAGATGAACGACTAAAGGCGGTAAATCACAACAAACCTGATGCCTGCCATTTTTTCCTTAGATTGCCACCTGCGTTATTTAACTGATTCTTGAAATAATCTGCATTTAATTTTTTATTCAGTATGGCTGCCTTATTACGGTATTTAATATACTGTTCCTTAATAAAGGAATTGGTTAAATGCTTACGCAACAATGAATTGAAGTATTCACGCCTTCCTATAAGAAAAATCAAATGAATATTAATCTAAGTTTTTTTGCTTTTCGGCTGTTTTACAACAGTAGTGTTCTTTATGATAATATCATTCAACTTGGAAGACATCACTTCGCTCTACACGAAGGAGTATTAAGTATTTAAGTATTTATACTGTGTGTTGTCCTAATAATGGAATAAAATAAAATAAAAATAAAATAAAAAGGAGGTATGGGGCACTGCCAACCAAAGTAGATACTCGGAAAAGAAACATCGCAAGTTCCGAGATGACACCCTGTATATTGTATATCGAAATGTAAGGCTCTTACGTGAAAAAAAAATCCTCTTATTGATCTATACCGTTGCTGTATTTTATAGCCCCATATTACTTACATTTTATTTTATAACTGGATACGTGTCTAGTTAGTTTAAATTCAGCGCTCTTCTAGTTTTTATAAGTAAAGTGATTATCCTTGATTACCTTGTATTAAGTTGTGGTTGATAGAAACTAAATTCAGATCGTTGTAAAAAATTATTTTTGGGAAGAGCTGATAAATGTTATTTAACATAAAATCTAATAAAACAAACATAAAATCCATAATATGAAAATAACGATTCATAAAAAACAATGATACAGTTTATAGTCTACATTTGCATAAGTAATTTGTTATTGACTTGCCGAAGTGAATTCTAGATTACGATTGTTTCTTATACTGAAAACGATAAACATTTTTATTTTTCAATTCAAGACGCACAAAATAATATAAATTCTTAAGTACTCGTATGAGACACCAAATAAATAATTTACATATTCAATTGAATTTTACACTTTTTTGTACTTACGTTTATTATACATATACTGAATTCGGTGACAATCAGTAAAATGGAGAGATACAGCCTTATTAAAGTAATATCATTAGAGGTATTTCGATTATCCCTTTCAATACCTTTTACAAATTCATGGTAAATTCGAGTATTTGAAACAGTGGTAGGGAACATTATTTTATAACATACTGAATAATGAAATTCGAATAATTGCTTCAATTTATTGTGCAAACAAGAAAACAAAAATTGAATTACATTAGAGATTTTATTGGTGATTTGAGATTGATGCCGCATCTTCGAGAACTGTCATTAATCTTAACAAACATTTTGTGATCCAATAAATAAGCCATAAGCCAATTTAAGGGAATAATGTCGCAATTAAGTTCACTGAGTTTATTCACTAAAATCTTGTGATTAAGTTTAACGAATGCTGTAGCGAAGTCGGTATAAACCACATCGAACTTTCGAGGCAACAGAATTAATTAAATTATTTTGAAAGAATGTTAAATTAGTGATAATTGGAGTTACTACACTGCTAAAGTATTCAGCGAAGAAACCGCAGATTGTCTCTGGATTATCTGATTTTTGACCACGGAATACTAAAAACGACGGCAAGCCGGTATTGTGGTTCTTAAATTTGACAAATCTCCAAAAATTCTTCGGATTACATCGCAAATCATCTTCAATGTCAATTATGTAATTGTTAGACAGGAATCGGTTGAGATAGCAAAACTGTTTGCGCAGTCACTTAAACTGGATACAGTGCCTGTACCCTGTACTTCCTGTGACTTTTATTACGGGGACTTGTAGTTGTTTGAGTTTTTTAATGAATCATGGGGCGTTCAGGGTTTGAGACTTTTTAATTAATTTTTTAGGAACAAATTTTTCAAAAGCAACTTTCAAAAATTCATTGAAGGTATTTAATGAACTGTTGATGTTAATGTTTGATAGAGTCGCATATAAATGTAAATGCCCAATCCACTTCAGCCAAAAAATCATTCAATGAGCTGTGATCGGCGTGAAAAAAATCAAATACAGTACAATTTTTAGTAAAGTTCAAATTACTAGAAATTTTGTAGAAAAACTGAAATGAAACCGGGGTATGATAAACAATCGAAGTTCCTGCAAAGTAATCGCATGATTCTAGTTTAACAAAATAACAAAGTCAGTATTATCAGAAATTAAAGGTAATAAATTACATGAAATCTTGTCAATAAAATCTTGACAAAATGCGAGGTTGGTTCTACAGGAAAGTTTGAGTTTAATAGCAATGAACTCAATGATTGAATCGGAAAATAAAAATTCACAACCACCTTTACGTTTTGTACTAAAGTTAAACCGATCGCGACGGAAAACGCAAAAGTCCGAAGGAAAAAAACTCCGCATCATTGAAATCAACCGTAAGCCAAGTTTCGGTTAGAATTGTTACGTCGTAATTGTAAACGTATTAGAACGCTGTACTTTCAATTTAATCATCAGGAAGGCTTTTCTTCAAAAGCGAACCAATAAAATTGATCAAATACGCTTGGATAAAATAAAAGCTTTAGTTTGAAAAATGAAACAAAATATTATTCGTTGAATAAAACAATAAGATTGACGTGCCTATTTTTTCTTTCATTGTTAAGAACCTCTGTTGCAAATTACAGGTTATGGAGTTCTCAGACACGCAACAAAATGGTGTTTTTAAGTTCGCTGGAAAGGATTTCCCTTCATGGAAAATTAGAGTCGCTGCTACTCTAGCTGCCAAAGGGGTCAAATCGCATATCACCACAAAACCGGATGATGTAATGAAGCCAGAATATCTGGAAAAAGATGAAAGGGCTCAAGAAATCATCATTCGGTGTTTGGCTAATAGCCATCTTGAATATGTATGTGACAAAAAATCTGCATACGATATGTGGTGTACTTTACTCAGCAATTTTGAAAGAAAAAGCATTGCCACACAAGTTTACTGCTTAAAAGAATTAGTACGTATGGAATGTGGTGAAAATGAAGTAATCGCAGAGTATCTATTGCGGTTTGACAAAAATATCAGAGCATTTAAGGCAGCGGGAGGTGAAATGAAAGAAATACAAGTTGTTGTACATTTATTATCAACGTTACCTGACTGTTATGATCCGGTTGTTACTGCAATTGAGGTATTAAATGAGACGGAAATCAAGCTGAATAAAGTGAGAACGTTGCTATTAGAGGCCGAAAGTAAACGTAAAAATAGAGATTCCAAGACAGTAACAAGTGACAGTGCAATGACATTAAATACAAAGAAATATGTAAACAAACCAAGTGGTACCGTTCCTATTTGTATTATTTGCAAAAAGAAAGGTCACAAAGCAACCAATTGTTGGAGCAAAAATAAAAAACATGCTAATTTGGTTCAAGTGACTGATAGTGGTGATAAACCGTTCGCACTACAAGTTAGTGATAATAAGATTCCAAATAATGATCTCAAGCCAAACGAGATTTGGTTTTGTTTGGATTCTGGATGTACTGATCACTTGATTAATCAAGAAAATGTATTGTTGAATCCTCAGAAAATGGTATCACCATTCGCCGTAGGCATTGCCAAGAATAAAGTGTCTATGAAAGCAGTTAGTGGTGGACATATGAAAATCAGTACTCTTGTCAATGAGCGGGAGGAAATGGGAATGTTATACAATGTTCTGTATGTACCAGATGTTACACCCAATTTATTATCAGTCAGTCGTATAGAGAAGCAAGGAGGCATTGTGTTGTTTAAGAACAGCAAAGCTCTCATTATCATGAACGATAAAGTAGTTGCCGAAGCTTTACTCAATGGTGGCTTGTATTGGATCAAGTTTACTTATTACAAAGTGAGTGCTAACGCTGTAAGTAGTTATAATAAACAAAATGAGTTATGGCATAGAAGGTATGGACATATTAATAACCGAAGTTTATGTCAGCTTGTAAATAATCAAATGGTTCAAGGTATTAAGGACAAGTTAAACGATAATCTGCAATTCTGCGAAAGTTGTGTAAAAGGCAAAATGACACAAAGTCCTTGTACAGGAAAAAGACCGACAACTTCAAGACCATTAGAGAGAGTACACTCAGATGTGTGTGGGCCTGCAGAAGCTAATACCTTTGATGGTTACAGATATTTTGTAACGTTTATCGACGATTACACACACGTAACGGTAGTATTTTTGCTAAGAAATAAGTCTGAAGTGTTCGATTGTTTCAAAACTTATAAAGCAATGGCAGAAACGCATTTCAATAGTAAAATTGAATGCTTTAAATGCGACAATGGCGGTGAATATTTGTCGTCTACAATGAAGAGTCTCTGTAACGGAAACGGTATCAAACTGGAATATACACCTAGTTATAGTCCAAAGTTAAATGGTGTTAGCGAAAGAATGAATCGCACTCTCGTAGAAAAGGCAAGGGCCATGCTTAATGGAGCAAAACTGCCGAAGGAATTATGGGGCGAAGCACTCAAAACAGCTACGTATCTAGTAAATAGAAGCCCTACAGTTGCTTTAGAAAACAAAACACCTTTTGAAATGTGGTACAAACGTAAACCAGACATATCAAAATTGAGAATTTTTGGGAGTCGTGCATTTGTTTATATACCGAAGCAATTGAGATCCAAGTTCGATGATAAAAGTAAAGAGTACATACATGTTGGGTATGGTGAAAGCTGTTACTTGTTATTTGACAAAATTAATAAACAAATTGTTAGATCAAATAATGTTAAATTCGATGAGAGGTTTTTTGACTTTGATAAAGAAGAGGTGTTATTTTCTGATGACGAAATTCGAGTGATAAATGAAGTAAATGACAAAATATCAGTCAGTGAAACAGAAGCATCTTCTCAAACACCAGAAATATCATCTCCTGTATCATCTACTAGTATTGAGAAAAATGTTTCACTAAATTCTTCCATAACATCAGCTACAGAATATGAAGAAAATGAAGCACAATTAACAGAACCAGACAATACAATTCGTACAAGGTATAATCGTGAAATTAAGAGGCCAGCATATTTATCTGATTACGATGTGTTCACTGGATATACTGATACACATGCTTTAAGTGTACTGGTCAATTATGAAAATGATGTTCCTGAAAATTATTCGGACATTATCGGAAATATTCATGAATCAGAGTGGCGCAGTGCTGTACAAGATGAAATAAATTCATTGGAAGAAAACGAAACATGGATTACCGTGAAACAAGAAAAAGGCATGAAGTTAATCGGTTCTCGTTGGATATTCAAGAATAAAGGTACACAAAGAAAAGCTCGATTAGTTGCTAAAGGTTTTATGCAAAAAGCAGGAATTGATTATACTGACACATATGCTCCTGTTGCTCGATTACCAACCATAAGAATGCTGCTAGCTGTAGGAATACAGTTTAATTTCAAATTTTGTCATCTAGATGTGAAGACTGCGTTTCTAAATGGGAAATTGGCCGAGTGCGTATACCTCAAGCCTCCTGATGGTATAAATGTCCCTAATGGTCATGTATTGCAGTTACAAAGAAGCTTATATGGATTGAATCAATCACCTCGTTGTTGGAACCAACGATTTCACGAGTTTATCGTATCACTGGGATTCATCCAATCAAAATCAGACTATTGCTTATACAGCTTTAATGATAGAGATACAATAATTTATCTTGCTATATATGTTGATGATATGTTATTATGCAGTTCAAGTGAACTGCAGCTGAATCAGGTTAAGGATCAGCTGTTCAAGGAGTTCAAAATGAAAGATCTCGGTGAAGTTAAAAATTATATGGGTCTCAACATCACAATCGATTCAGTGAAGGGTATATTAACGATTGACCAAAGCAAGTACATTGAGAAAATTCTTGAGAAATTTGGAATGACCGATTGCAATTCGGTCTCTACCCCTATTGAAAGCGGCTTAAAGTTGGAACCAGTCACTGATGAAAATAAAACTGACCAACCGTATCGCGAATTAATTGGTACTCTAATGTACCTTATGTTAGGTTCAAGACCAGATATCTGTTATGCAATTGGTTACTTTAGTAGATATCAAGACAGAACCGGTCCTGAACATTGGTCACATTTGAAGAAAGTTTTAAGATATTTGAAGGGAACCGCTGACCTTAGGCTTGTTTATCATCGTCAAAATTCAACACCCTTACAAGGCTATGTCGATTCCGATTGGGCAAATGACTCGGATAGAAAGTCGACCAGTGGTTTCTTGGTACAAGTTTATGGAAATACAGTCTTATGGACAAGTAAGAAACAACCAATCGTTACACTATCAACAACTGAGGCAGAATATGTCGCTGCAACTTATGCTGCCTGTGAGGTAATCTGGTTGAGTAAAATATTGACTGATATGAAAATCGATTTGGAATGGCCTATCAAGTTGCACGAAGACAATTTGGGATAGGAAGGGGGAGAGAAAGTTGAACAGGGAAAGTTGGAGCTAGTTGGTGTCTCAACAAAAGATCAGATAGCTGATTGTTTAACCAAAGGATTAGGAAAAACAATGCACCAAAATTTTAAACTTCGTTTGGGTTTAAATTGAGGGGGAGTGTAAACGTATTAGAACGCTGTACTTTCAATTTAATCATCAGGAAGGCTTTTCTTCAAAAGCGAACCAATAAAATTGATCAAATACGCTTGGATAAAATAAAAGCTTTAGTTTGAAAAATGAAACAAAATATTATTCGTTGAATAAAACTATAAGATTGACGTGCCTATTTTTTCTTTCATTGTTAAGAACCTCTGTTGCAAATTACAGTAATTAGAATCAAAACTCCCAGATAAACATGCACTTCAATTAAAATAAAAAGTTGATAAGCTATTGACGAAATTGTTATATCCATTGATGATATTGCTAGAATTAGATATACAGATATGGATTTGAAACATATTAGGATGAACTGTGATAAGATTATTGTGAGAATTTGATAGATTAGTACATATTTAAAATATTAGAATGTGACGTATTGAATGAAATTAAATTGATACTTTGCTACCAGCTCCTTCCTCGTTTTTTAACCGGCGTCTTTCTTGAAAATCGCGAACTAGAACCACAGGTGGCCAAAAATCAGGATTTTTTAAGGTACCATGTAGGTTTTCGATGACTCCAATCTTGAAAGACACAGACGTTAGTTCTGTTGGATCCCGGTATCTAGGGGACAGTGAGAAGCAGGACACGTTAGATGGGTTAGAAACGCTATTTTTTGATACAATGTAATGGGATATCGACTCGGAGGTAGTAGTCGGATGAAGACGGAAAATATACAAATATGTACTTCCTTCGAAACACAAGTACTGTAAGCAATTCCATGATTGGACAATTCGAACTTGGAGTACCCGACTTCTCAAACCGAACGGCTTCCTGATAGTGACGGCGAAGAGTCCGATACAATAGATGTTGGAATGTTCACAATAACTTCATCGGATGACAACGGCAGGACGTGTGGTGATATGCGATCAGTGACTTGCACGTGGCGCTGGGAACTGATAAACTTTTCAATTCATTCATTTTGGTTTCAAGTACAAAGTTATCGTTGCTGACCAAGTTGAGTAAATCTTCTTTGTTTTGTTATAAGCTTCCTATATCATTTGTAACTATTTCAAATCGATGCTTCAGATCATTGTTTTCTTGAACTAGTTTCTCCATATCTGCACGTAAACTACGGTTCTTCTCTTTGGTTGCAGCTAAAGCCTCGTTTATTTCTTTTATTTGCTCGATGGTATCTAGTTTAATTGTTTCCTGTGAGTCATCTCCTTTAGAATTGTTATTTTTTCTTTTGCTGGGACGATGCGTTTGATTTATCCTGCTGTATCTTTGATGAAGGAGATTGGCTTCTGCTTTTAACACATAGGGGACATTTCCATTGTGACGCACCCAAACCGAATTCTTCAGCCTTTCTTGCAGATAGCCCGGAACAATAAAAGCAGAAAATCTTCCCACAACCTAGCTGACAGCATAAATATTTGTTTTTATTTTTCTAAGTTGAACACAATTAATTCATTTGAAACTTCTTCTCGGATATCTTCAAACACTTCAAGCACTGAACGTTGTGATATTTTTATGTTTAAAATTGGAACAACTTAGACTAATATATTGCTTCGGATTTTGTAAGCTAGGTCTATTTATTGTTATTAAATGACCTTTTAAAAATTAAAATTTTCGAACGAGAAAAAAAAACGTGCGGTTGGCGCGGCCTTTTCTATTTAAAATGGCTTTGTGGTTTATAATATCGCCTGGATTAATCGGAAGTTGGTATTATAGAATTTCAGACTCGCGATATCGTCTATAAAAAGGGGGCATCTATTCGCAATTTTATTTATTTTTTATACTGGATCACGAACTTTTACTGAAACATCTGATACGCTAGAATTTTTAACAAAAAACAGTGATTCAATCAAACGTTAATGGCAGAATATTTGTTTGTCCTTAGAAAACTTGTTGAGTCGTAAATGTAGAATGATTCTTAAAACATATATCTACTTCCTCATCTAGAGATAGTGACCTAATTTGTTTTAAATTGGAGTTTGATATATTAAGTAGCCTGAGTGCAGCGATCAATTGGAGGAGTATATCTAATGCATACTACTGTGATCCAAAAATAGTTCAACTTTTCCATTTAAATCAAGCTGGTACCACCCTAACAGACGACTGTGTCTAATTTCGAGACAATACATTAAGTGGTTAATGAGGTCAGCAAAGAAGTTGCACAGTGACAATGCACTATCCAAAGCGAGTGTTTTTGATTGGAATAAGTTGTTCAAAAAAGGCAAGAAAACGCTTTAAAGACGATGAACATCGCCTTCTTTCGAAGTTAACCATTGAACACCATGATCCTCATGAAGAACGTGTTATATTGCATTGAGTCATAGTTTCGACCACACTGTTTGGCTCAATATTATTTTCAAATGGTGTCAGCCCATGTTGTGGCAAACGTTTCATTGGCAACTGTAGAATTGAATTTCGTATATGTATTCCTGATCTAAATTCAAAACTGTATGCCAGTTTTCGATGCTTTTTATCTTAAACGTTTATAAATTTATTTTTAACTAGGATTCAATTAGTTATTTCTCTTAGCTGGGTATTTTATGAATTTAAATTTAAGGATACCTAAAGAAATTATATAAATATAAAAGCACTATCCATCCAATATTCAATCATCTAATTAAACTTACAAAAAAAGTAAAATTCACAATGCAAACAGACATTTCCACATTAATAAATATCACTTTTACGCATACAAACATATAAACTCTTTCCCCCTAAAAAAAAAGTTATGTCATAATTTCATTTGTATGCTTCGTTTGAAAGTTTCCCTAAACTTCATAAATTTCCAGAACAATAATTTTTTGCTTTGCCGGGGTTTATGCGTTAAATTTATTTTGTACAATACAAGAAAACACGCCAAGACATTTTTTTTTTGATATGATGTGGGTAGAGAAATACATAAAAAAAATTTAAAACTTTATTTCATTCTTTTTGTTGTTGTTCAACTTTCTTTTTGTCAAGATTTACGGAGATAAAGTTTATCTAATGCCATAAAATACAAAAATACGTTAGAAAGTATTTATGTATACCAAAAACTACTATAACCAAAACAGAAAAAGGAATAAAACTGTTACTTTAATAAATTTAATAAGAGTAATGTCTCGAACACAGTAAGGTTCAAGGCCCTCTAAAGAGATTAGCACATAAACCAAACTATATCAACATAATATGTATTTATAAGCTCAGCTCAAAAGCTTAATTTTTCGCTGTAACAATATTGGTAGGTAGTGTTTTGAGATTGTCTTGCTAACGACGTGAAAGATACACTCGTCTTCCCTGGATCCCCTGACGTCCATTGTGTTTTCAGCGGAAATGTTATACGAAAATAAGATTGTGTTAGGGCGCACAAAGTAAAATTATTTGTAGACTATACGAAGATAACAGCATAATTTATGTTGCTTGTTGTGATAATAAAACAGGTAGAGGAAGGAATGACGAAAAGTATTATAAATAACAGGAGATTATATTTTGTATACGACAGTTTACAGTTTACGTTTATTAGTATTAAATGTACAGAAATATTTATTGCTTATGTTGGCAAAAATTATATGCATATACCTAAAACACAAGAAATTTGGGATTCAACTTGTGATTGCCCTGCAGCTCCCAGTCTCACTCAGAAAAGCTAGACAATTTTGTGTGACAGTTAAGTGTTTCTGCAATTCGCTAGTGGGCTAATGATGTATCCTCGGAAATAACCTTTTATTTTAAAGATCGAACATCCAAGTCTATTATTTTAAAATAATTGTGTGAAAATGTTACACGTACGGCTTTAGCAATTGGCAATTTTTCAATGCTAGATTATCAATGTGCTGACTGTCGATGATATGGTTTCTTATCTCCCTTGACGAAGTCCAGATGTTAGTTTTGGCACCTACGGAAAGGACTTAAAAGCACATAAAACTTTATATAGCAAAATACTATTGTAGATTATCAGAACCATCTTGATGTAAATAGAGCCCGCATGCGATAAATAAACTTAAAATAAGGGATACAGAAACACTAAATTCATTTATTTTCTTAGAGTTTGTATGAAAAATCGCAATTTTCGATTGACGATAAAACATGAATTCAAAGTTGAATTATTTTTTCTGAAATCGCTAACAATCAACTCGATGTCTTACTCATTTAAAACACAGATTCCCAAATTTCTATATTTTCCAGCAATAATCAAAAGAAAATAAGGAAAATTAAATTAAAAAACATTCTACAACAATAACAGTCGGGTTAAAATGAGCGTTGCACCACAAAAACATATGGAATTTATTATCAAGGTTTCAAAAGGTTGAAAAATCATATTTATGAACACGTAATTTATAATGCATAGCTCTTTTTTTTGTATGTATTGACTAATTATACGAGCTGTCAGCCAAACAAAATCAACAAAACTATATTCAACCGACACGAATACCAACATGAAAACGCTAAATAAATGGCGTTGTCGTTAATTCAAAAGAAATCAAGAGATGAGCCTTGGAAGAGTGTATATGTGTGTTGTGTATGTACATGATGTAGGCATGTTGGCAGCTCTATAGCTCTATATGGCCCTTCTAACCCAAACCACGCCATATGGTTGAACGCTAGTCGGACAAAACGCTGAAGGGGAAATTATGAGGCGTGTGAGCGCAAGATCAAAGCTCGCTGAACGTTACAAGCTCTCGAAGCCAACATCGAACGCGAAATTGTTGGAATATTTGCCGATTTATGCAAAAAAGTTATGGAAAATTGAATTCAGGGTATTCACTGGTGCAATCCTTACCGTCAATTACATTTGAATTTCATCATAACTTTCATATGAAATAAAAATGAGCTCAACGTCTTATACACAAGTTTTTTCTATACCAAAATGCGAATATGGAAGCTTATTTAAAAAAAAATTAAATCACATGAATTCACACCAATTTGGCTCTTATCTTCGCATATTATTTTACTACTTATTCCACATAAACTGACATTTCTTTACAACAAAAACATTCATCTTTCGTGCCATTTCTGTGAATCTATACATATATCTTATGTATATATCTTTCACCCACATGTTTACAACAAAAATAACGAAAACCGCATAATTTCTTTTTACAATAAACATAAATTTTAATATTATATTAGGAAGAAAAAAAAAAATTAATAAATTTTAAGATATTTTGAGCGAAAAAAATATTTGTTTTTCGAAAACCGCATATTTTCACATACGCACGTAATAAATTATATAACCAGTTTAAGACATAACATATTTGTCATCGCAGCTCAAAATTTAAAATTTTCGTTCTACTTATGTACATATGTATGTATTTAGTTATGTAACATCCATCTTTTCGCTTTATTTATAAAATTTCCATTTAACACATAAATCTTTAGCAAAAAAGCAATCTCGCATAAAAATTATCAGAAGTGGATAGAAATAATTTTACCATACTCATTTTCAAGTAAACATACATATAAAAGGCAAATGGTAAAATTGTGTATTTCAGATTTAGTTAGTATCTCTCTTATGGCGTGTGAACACTTATAAATCAATGTCATGAGATTCACGTGTATGTTGTATGATTGGTCGCCTTTAAAACAAAAGGAGGTTCAATCTACAATTGAACCTCAACATTTATATAAAATATCGCTCGACAAGTTCAATGTTAGCGATCTTTTTTGGAGGTGCTAAAATGTTTAAGATGCTTGAGTGAGAGAAGGATGCAATAAAGAAAGAAATAAGTTACCTATAGGAAGAATTATTTTTTTGATTATCTCTATCTTATTTTTTTTTTTTCGCTAGCGCTACATACCATGGAGGGATTTGGCCGCTTCATGGCGAAGTTTCGTAATCATTTTATTAACGGATATTAATTCATTGATCCAACTATTAGCCAGCCGTGATTTTTTCATCACCCGCCGGGAATCGAACCCGGAACCTCTGGAGCTTAAAGCAAGCTTGCTAACCACTATGCCACCGTGGCCCTATCTTATGGTAAGATAATAATGTCGCATTTTTAATTTTTTTTTTATTATTTCATTTTTCGTTGCCAAATTAAAACATTAAATTATTCTGATATATTCCAGATTGATAAATATTTTACGAATACGAGAAAATGTTACGAGGTTTGCAATTCAGTTTCGATCTGCGATCATTGTACAAGAATCAACCATGTACATGTAGTATTAGCAAATTTTAATCCTCAAAAAACTTTTAACAATTTCAATTTTAATGTATTTAACGCATAAATGCGGGTTGTATATTCAAACAATAAATTATTCTGGTATATTCTAGATTGTCGTTACCATACTCGTCCTCGCCCATCAGGACGCCGCAAATAATACCTCGATTCATAGGTGGATAAGACTTGGCTCCAATCAGTAAATCTGTGTATTGGCTGAGTTTCTGAACCAGTAGCGGGCCTTCGCGCATAAAGATCTGCTTCTGACAATTTTCGTCGTATTGTTTTTTTGCTTACATTTATGTTACGTATGTGTAATAATTCATTGGAGGTCTCAACGGCGGTTGCATGACGAGTTCTATAAGAGCCGATGAAACTACAAAATGGTTATCTCGAACGTTTGTTACTCTTTGTCTGCCCGTACCTTGGCGCCTGGTGTACAATCATCAGCAAAATGTAAACTCACTCGACAATAAAACGATTGAGTATCGCAAAAAGAATTTTACACAAGTTCAATTTTGCCAATAAGTATATTCATATTTTCCATGGCTTACTACATTTTCTAAGATTGTTTTCAATGACATAGAATTTGGTTTTGTTTCACGTTTCCAGCTAGTTCGTTGCAGTGTTTATTAGGAAATGTGTGTCTGCAAAAATAGTCAATGACATTATATTCGGACTTGTTTATGAAATCTTTTTTAGGTAACTAGTATTTATTTTACGACTGCACCTTTGAAAATCATATCCAATTAAATATTTTAAAGAAGCATTGTCGATGCCATCATTCGAATTTAACTTTCCTCTTCCTAGTCCAATAAAATTACACAATCATTGTGGCTAATCTTATTACATACTTCTAATATCAAGGGTTTCCTCATGATTGCGAATGTCTAATAAATTTGTTAGGTTTTCGTCGTCCTCTTTTTCACAGTTCACAGTTATATGGTGCATGCTTAGTGATGGTGTACATCTCATATGTACGTGTGAAGATATTCTGGGAAGATAACTTGTGGTTCAAAGCTGTAGCAAGTGCCATGTCTAGAACAAGGTTTCAAAAATTAACTAATTTTAATAAGACCTCCGACGATTCAACTAACCTTTTCTGTAAAATCGAACCACTCCTAAAATGAAGTGAAACATAGGTGTCTAGCGCTGCCAAGGAAGAAGAACCACTATTCCATAGACGAACAGATGATACCGGCCGATGTCCAGTGAGATAATTTGACAAAAATAAACCAGGGCCGGTTGGTTTAAAAATTTTATTGTTCCAAGATCTGCAAGAATTGTCGTTGGTTTTGAAATTTAAGGCGACAAGACGAATCTTGGCTGGTTTATTTACCTTGAGTCTAAGTAATAAAATAAAACTCTAGCGTGTACCTCTTTATTTTTAAAAAAACAAACAAATTTCTGTCTAATCTTAAAAGTAGTAGCAGTAAAAAAATATAATACTGATATTCTGTATCAGACTAAAATATTCAATATTTAGGAACTAATTAATTAATTATTATTAGGCCAGTCATTATCAGGCTCTTAATGAACCTGATAATACTGTCGACCGGTATGCGATACATACTACCTGTGCTCATTGCTTTCCCTCCTAGATTTTTATTGTAGGATGCACTTCTACTGGAAAGGCGGTAGCATTAGTTCCTAAGGGCTTCGAAAGGGTAGTTCCACCTAAGATTAGGGGTTTTTGACAAGGTTTTCTGTATTTTCTAGCGCCGGGCAGCACGTACACTTGCGAATTGTGATCAGGTTACCCCTTACACAATTGTATCCTTCACGCTTCTGCCTGATATATGACCAGAACAGCTGACGTGATTCGCACCCTACCGGAAGGTTACGGAGCTAGTAGATTAACCTACTCAAGTTTAGTCCCCCCCCCCCCCCGCCAATAGACGCCAAACCACTACACAAAATTGTAAGTTGGTTTTAATCTCATCAACAAATAACTTTCGACATCTCTCACTAGAATGATCAAAATTTGACTACTCATTTGTGTAGGCATCCAAAAAAATCCAATTTATTTCAAATTCCTTTTAATTTAGAATAAATGTAACCACAATCAGCATTTAATTTTTGTAAAAAGGGAGACAAATAAAAACAGATTTTTATTTATCATAAACGTACTCGTCTATTTGAAAAATAAAGTTATTTTAATAATAAATTAATTTATAACAATAATTTAAACTTTTTTTTTGAATCACTTCTGTCCCACAGCCACAATTAAATCCTATAAAACTAATCTCATTAGAATTGTATTTATTTTCGCAATAAATTCGTTTATTAATACATATTTTGACAACAATTAAATTTGCATTAATTTAATTCGATAAACAATATAAATGTAATGTATTTAAAAATAAAGTTCAATATTTAAAAATTTTATTTTTATTTATTCAAATGGAAAATTGTTTATCATTTAGAATAATGTGTACATGTGTAATAAATGAAAATATTTGCTTTTTAATTTATATAAATTTGTGTATGTATAATACATATTTGTATTTTTAATTAATAAATAAAATTTTGTATTCTGTAAATGGATTTAAAATTACCAAATAAACATAATATTTATTTGTACAGACTCCATGTAACATAAAATCATAATCTAGAAAATATTTGAATTATTTCAACTAAGTTTTTGTCAAGAAAACCAAATTTCTCTTTATCTAAATATTCAGATACATAGAACTTAAAAAATTGCAAGAGATTATGGATATGCCTTTTTTAAACATCAATTATGTTTGTTTCTTGTACGTATTTGCTTCCAACGACCAATAGAAAATACAATGAAATACCAATTACAATTTAACGCAAGGTGAAAACAAATTATGATTAAATTATCGTAAAAAACACTTTAAGTAATTCGGTTATAGATTTTTGAATGAAAGAAGTTTCACATACATACGTTTACGTACATACAATGGCGAGCAATTAAAAAAAAATCGTCATAATCGTAGTCGTCTACGTCATCAAAAATTTGTTGTCTATAAAAGAAGATGAAAACGTTTCACATATGTACGTACTTAGAACGAATTTTACAAGAATCTCAATCTCAAAAATAGAAAGACAAATAAATGATTTTTAGACAAAAAGTCGTTTTGTGGGGGTTTTGGAGAGGCTTTAAAGTTTTCAATGCTAATTTCGCCTTAATTTTTTTTAAATAAAATCATTTCCACAAAGTGTGGCAAGAATTTTATTTCAAAAAAATTATGCCAAATTTCATTAGAAACTTTACACCTCACCTCTATAAAATTAATGATTTGTAGATGTAATACTCTTATTTGAACACGACAACAATTATTAACATAAATTCATGTTAAAATAATTATATACGGGAGAGGCTAAACGTCTTTAGCTTTGTAAGGTAGATTGTTGGATACATATTGGGGATACATTTTTACCGTATATAAATCATCCGGGTAAGAATTTCGCGTTATCTGGAATGATATTAAACTATTGGTATTGCTACGTGATGAAATTGTTTATGAATGATGTAATTTGCTCATTCGTGGGGGCGTTTGGCTTAATGTAAAAAAATTAAAGTTAAAAAGTCAAAGCTAAAAAAGTTAAAAGTTAAATTAAAATTAGAGTTAAAAAGTTAACGTTAGAGTTTCAAAGTTAAAGTTAAAAAATATAAATTTGAAAAAATTAAAGTTAAAATGTTAAATTTAAAAAGTTTGTTAAAAGTTGAATTTAAAAAAGTTAAAATTAAAACGTTAAAGTTAAAAGTTATAGTGAAAAAATTATAGTTAATGTTTAAAAGTAAAAGTTAAAAAGTTTAAGTCGAAAAGTTAAAAAATTTAAAAGTTAAAGTTAAAAAGTAAAAAAAAATTAAAAAGTTAAAATTATAAAAGTTAAAACGTTAAAGTTGAAACGAAAAAGTTAAAGTAAAAAAGTTAAGTTAAAAGTGGAAGTTAAAAAGTTAAAGTTGAAAAGTTAAGACTTAAAAAGTTATAAGTTTAAAAGTTGAAATTAACTAGTAAAAGTTAAAAATTTGAAAACTAAAGTTAAAGTTAAAAAGTTAAAGTTAGAAAGTTAAGAGTTAAAAAGTTACAAGTTTAAAAATTAGAGTTAACTAGTTAAAGTTGTAAAGTTAATGTAAATTAAAACTAGAAAGCAAAATGGAAAGTAAAACTAGCAGTGATATTGTAATAAATATAAACGTAATTTAGTTAAAGAACAGTGGCCTACATATACAATTCGACTATATGTCCATCAGGGATCAAATTTTTTTATTTCTTAACCGATCTTGATATGTACGATGGAAATGAAATTCTGAACTAAATTTTGAGCAAATTCTAGAATATGACCATAAGGGACCAATCAAGGTTAAATAAATAAAAATTGTATTTTACTTTATTTATACATATCGTTGATGTAAATTCATTTTCACGTATCTAAAAATATTGAAAAAAAAATTGCTGATCTAAAAACGTTTATATTGGTCGTACATGGCCAATGTCGATAAAAGTGACCAATGGTAAAAACTTATTTGGCGTAATATTATTTTACTATTGGTCACTTTCATCGACATTGGTCATGTACGACGAATTTTAAACGTTTTTAGATAAGTAATTTTTTTTTTTCAATAATTTTAGATACGTGAAAATGAATTGACATCAACGATATATGATTTTCGTGTTGACTCATTTTTTACGAATTTTTCTTACTGTTAAAGCAGTTTTTGTCTACATTTATATAGGATTTTTTTCAGAGTAATAGTGGTTCGGTTGTAATAACTTAGTAATAATGTTAATCGTGCAAAATTATTAAACTGGTATACATTATACGCGAAAAGAATTATTAGAAATTTCGGGATTGTTCTAGAACTTTGGTTTGGATATATAAAAGGGCGAATGAAGTTGAAAAGGAACAGTAGTAATTTAACTATAACAATACTAATATTGTAGTAAACAGAAGGTTGCGTTTATTTCAAGTGTTTTGTGATTATTTTTAAAGTTGTTGTGAATGATAATTTGTTAAAATGGGCAATAGTAGAAAGCGTCCAAAAGGTAGCCTAAGCAATGTAGTGAACTATTTTAAATTTGAGGAGGGGCATGCCATTTGCCAAATTAATAATTGCGAGAAAAAACTGCATAATATCCTAAATCCAAATTTGAAAAGGCACATTATTGCTTATCATCATTACGTTGCCATTTCGAATAATTGGCTGAAAGCGAGTTCGACTTCTCAATACATGGTTCAACTCAACAGAGAAGAAGTAATCAAAAACTCGTCAGATTGGTAACAGAAAATGGATTACCTTTATCCATTTTTGAATACCAATCTTTTCAAAACCTATTAACACCCATTTTTGAAGCTGTAAATATACGGATCAACTCTGTAAATATTTTGCAAAAAATTGAGGAAACTGCCAAATTTTATAGAGAATTAATTAAAAAAGAAATATCGACAAAACTAATTTGCCTTAAAGTGGATAGTGCTACTAGACACGAACGAAGTGTCCTAGGAATAAATATTCAATTTATAATGGAGGGAAAAATCGAAATAACGACACTGTCAATGATGGAGTTGAATGAATCACATACGGGAGAACGTCTTAAAACTGAAATTTTGGAAACATTGAATATTTTCGACATTCCAATTAATAGGATTTATTCCTGTACGACAGACAATGGAGCCAATATGTTAAAAGCAGTTGATCTATTAAATAATGAAACAGATGATTCGACTTGTGAATATGAATACAGTAGCACCGATGAAGAAAACTTCATAATTTCACAAGACAATTGGATAATTCAATCGATTAAATGTGCGCCGCATACACTGCAGTTATGTGTTGAAGATGCTATGTGTGAGGAAGTTTATCAAAACAACATCAGCACAATAAGAAACGTCGTGAAAAAACTTCGCACTAGAAAATTCCGCAGCGAATTTGAATTTGTGAATAAAAAAATACCGTGTTTAGATGTAGCCACAAGATGGAGTTCTACATTCACCATGCTGGGAACAATTATAGAAGAGACGGATTTTATACAAAAAATACTACATACACATAATTATGACCTTTATCAGGATTTCCAAGACCATATCGATAAAATTAAATTAATATTTCACACCTTAAAACCAGTCGCCATCGCGATAAAAGAGATACAGCAAGAACAACTTATATTATAATAAAACGGAAGGAGTCCATTTTTTGGGGTTATGCTGTGGCTTTTGTCACAATGTACTACAAATAAATACAATTAAAAATTCTGAACGATTTTTTCACTTGTATTATTTTTCGATTTTTTATTAGTAAAAAATCTTTCTTTTGTGTGACAATTATTTTTTATTTTTATGATGGAGGACCGGTTTCGGATTTCATCCGTCGTCAGCTCCTTGAATTTTCACTAATGACATATCGTTGAAAAATTTGCGCATACTATATTTTGTATTGGTCACTGTGTTTTTTGCAAAAATCAAATCGTATAATTTATTCGTCACAGTGTTTAACTTGTCGTTGAGAATATACGTATTGTTCCGATGTTTGTATATCTCGATTTCTTCTAATCTGTCCATCATCTGTCTTTCTTGAGTGAATGTAAAACTTGAATGTAAAAATAATTGTCACACAAAAGAAAGATTTTTTACTAATAAAAAATCGAAAAATAATACAAGTGAAAAAATCGTTCAGAATTTTTAATTGTATTTATTTGTAGTAACTTACATTAGGGGATCTGTACAAAATATGGCTGGAACTTGAACTGGAACTACAGGAAATGAATGATAACAACTTATTCGGAAATCATTTATTAATTGGATTAATCGACAGCATGAAGAAAAGAAGGATAAATTATTTAACAACGATATTTTCTTGGCAGCAATTTATTTGGATCCCCGTTTTAATTATTTAAGGTCTAAATTTTTAATCGACGATCATAAGGTGAAAGCGAAGGTACACAGCATTATAATCAGATAAAAATAAGACATTTTAAATAAGTGCTAATTTTGCAAATTTTGCTTTTTTTACAGAAACACTTACTCAAAGTTCACAATCATCTAATGACAATCAACAAGACTGTGGACAACATCTGTTTGGTAACAGAAACACAACCATCTCCAATGAAGCTCTCAAAATTGGAATCAAAATTACGAGAAGAAGAATTGACATCCCCTTCAAATTGTAATTTTAATAATCTTGAAAGTAAACTGAACAACTTGTGCAACAGAGAGAGGGTGCCGTTTGACACCACCAATATTCTTCATTATTGGGAAAAACTGAAAGCTGATACTGAATTGTACAGGCTTTCTCAAGTAGTTTTGGGAACACAAGCCAGTCAGGTGTCTGTAGAGAGGGCTTTTAGTGCATTAGCACATATCCTTACACCAAAGCGGACAAGATTAACAAAAGAACATTTAAATAATATTTTGTTTATTAAATTAAATAAACATCTTTTAGAAAAATTAGATTTAAATATATACATACAAAGCATAATTTAAACTAAAAGTGATTGTTTTAAGAAAAAAGAAATGAAGCTACATATGTAAATTCCTAATTAATTTTAATATTAAATAATAATAATTTTTACTACTATTAAACTCATTTAATGAATTTATAACTTTTACACTAAAATGTTGCTGCAATACATATAAAATATAGTTTATACATACTTTTAAATAATGAATTCAATTTAATTATTAGACGACATGTATTATACTTTAATTTCATCTATCCTAAGTAATATTAAAGCCATTATAATTTTGTTATTCGATTGTTTAATATAATAGTAAATATTTGTTATCCGATCACAAAATCATATTTTATAAAAATGAATACCAACAAAATAATTATATAATACATTATTATCAATGGAATTGTTTAATTTAATGTAATTGTATTTTTTTCATTTTGCTTTAATTCCGTACAGACCGCACTTATAGACGGTCCTAGCTCCTTGTAACTGACAGAGCTTCTGTACCCAACGCGGGATCCTTCAAGTAAAGATGTAAGCTAAGTTTATGACATAGGAAGATAGAGAGTATGACAATTTTTGATTTTGAGGCTAGTACTCAGATCGATTTCCAATGAAATTTCAAATAGTAATTTACGTCAAAAGCATGGTAAATGAGTTGTTACAGTACGAGTTTGATGTTGATGGACGAGATGACGAAGGAGCCATGTCCAGAACTTTGGAACGAGTACTGTGAACATCATTTACCGTACGTGTAAGTGACAACGTTTTATTTCAAACTATATGTGGCATTAATTCCAATTTAATGCAACACTTATAATTTCTTAATAGTTTATCGCATCCATTTTTTCTAATTTAAAGAAAATCTGTATATTATCAAATTATCCGGTTATCTATTTTGTTTTGCCATTCACGTGAATGGTAAAGTTTATTTTTTTTTTAAATTTAAAGCATAGTGGTGTTTTGCGAGCCATTGTTTTACTATAGTGGTGAAATGAGTTGTTTTCCGGTCTGATTTCAGTACCATAAAGTGCTATTTTCCGGTCAGTATGAAATGAAAGGATTTACCAAAGTTAACATATTGTAAAAATGAAAAATTTCATTTCAGTTCTCTGTGTGGTACCCAGATCGAAAGTAGAAAAACTATATATTCGAAGAGAAGTAGCCTTTTATCAAAGTATGCGCGTAAAAGTTTTCAAATATTTTTCACGTGAAAAGAAGGTATTATGACATTTTGACAAATTTTGACGATAATCACTTTGAAGCTGTTGTTGGTTGGATAGCCGAGCGTATTTATTTGGGATAGCAATATTAACAATACCGGTAATACCGGTTTTTGGACCAAATTTTGTAATAGGTATTAACGATAATGGATTAGAACTGTAGTACTTTTTCAATGTTTTGTTTTTTTTTTATTCATTGTTTTTTAGTCATTATTTATATTTTTTACTTTTTTATTTTCATAGCAAATTTGGACAAAATTTGGTCCTAAAACCGGTATTACCGGTAACAGTACCACCGGTATTACAATCCCTATTATTTATATCAAACAGTGATTTTCCAGTGTAAAAAGGGCGATTTGAATACCCTCGCGCTACAAAAATTAAAGGATAAAGTGTCTGCCAGATCGATAAATCAAATCAGGATCCTCCGAAATAAATTTTGATTTATTTTGTTGAACTGAAATATTTTGGATATTATAAGATTATGATACAATCAATACATTACTATCATTAGATTGCTTTTGAATTTGTGGAAAAACATGGAATATAGGTCAAGCAGCGTGTATCTCATCTAAACTACCACACGTGTTATTATATTTCTCATTTTTATCGTATTTAGCATTAATGCCTGTTACCATTGATTAGTGCCTCATTAAAACAAGCTTTTATATGGAATTTGTTTATATAAATAAAATTATCACTATCACAACCAGAATAATCAACAACTTCTAAATTTGAATATTTTACAAACAAAATTTAATTTCTATTTCACGAGAAAAGAAATCAATTTTTGGAGACCGCGTTAAACAAGAGTTTTCACAAGGAATCGATCTGAGCACTAGGCTTTACTTTGAGTAGAAAACTTTTCAACTAGAGTATACAAGAAATAGGCGGATATGAAAATTTAAATTATATGATTTGTCGTGCCTATCCTCCCTATCTTTCTATGTCAGAAATTCAGCAAGACACCTGCCTTAAACTTCGTTATTTTATAGTCTAACAGGAATGTAAAGGTTTTAAGCGAATTCCTCTGCTTACATATCCTGTAAATAAATTCGCACTTCGTTTCCTCAGTTTGTGGATTCAGCAGCTTCATCGTAAACTTGTGTGCACTGGGAGTAGTTCTAGTTAGTCATTGTGGCGTAACAAAGCATGGTGTTTTCTCCGATAATTCTGCAGATCATTTGCTAAAATTTCCGTCCTACACATCGAATTTGATCATGATCGGTTAAGAAATAAGGAAATAATCCCTCACGACCTTGTTATTGTACCAATAACTTTCTCAAAAAAATATTTTATATTATGCCAAATATTCCAGAAGTTCCTCAAGAAAAACATTTTTGAATACCACTTCCATCGTATACATATCGAATTTTATCATCATCGGTTAAGAAGGAAATTCGGTCCTTGATGGCCATATTCCGAAACTTGCTCAAAAATCATTCTAGAATCCCATTTCCATCGTGCATATCCCATTTCATCATGATCGGTTAAGCACTAAGCTAGTTCTGTAATTGAGTTTCATTCGAAACAACCTTAAAAATAAAATTCTGAAAAATCATTTTACCCCGTTATTCTTATCAAATTATCTAAATTTTATCATAACCATATAAAAATTTCATTTCATTTGTTCGAAATTGCTAGCAATCAAAAAATCTCCAATCACCCGAAAATCTAAAATATTAAAACTTGCATTAATACTGTGCGTTGTTTTGTATTTTTATAATACAGTATTATTGGTCTTCTTAATACCGTGTTTGGAATTTTTTAATACACGTATTACAAAAATCATAATACATGTTTTACGAAATATAAAATACATGTACCACAAAGAAAAACGCTCAGAGTTATAATATTGAAAAAAACGCACGATGTTTTTTTGATGTTTTTATGAAAAACCCACATACAATACTTGCAATTATTGAGGAAAAATCGAAAATACATACACGAAGTTGCAACGCGGTGCATTATTTTGAGCTCTGGATACAACCGCATCCTATGAGTTGTAGTTTTGAATGAAACATTAAGTATGACATACCTAATTAGCCTTTCTTTTGAGCCATTCGCGGTTGAAATGAATAACGGAAAATGGTGTAATTTAAGATTCTTGCTGGTAACAAAATGGAACCAATCCTTGCCAAGTACACTGACGTTAGCACCAGAGTGAAGAAGACCTCTAAATAAGTGATCATTTAATAACACATCCAATATTAGCAATCATCTTGTGAGTTATGGTTAGAAATGATTGTTTCGGAAATTGAACGGTGCAGACTTTTACGGATTTAAAAAGTGTATGAACGGTGAATTTTGGTTTAGCGGATATGACGTTAGAATTTGATATGGAATGAATTTTTAAATCTACTTTTTCGAACGGAGATTCGGTCATCATCTTGGGCAATGGACTCGGGCCTGAACGTGGTTGAAGGATTGATTCCCGAGTGTAAAAATTCTTCTCCTGCTGGTTTCCTCATATTATCCTTCTGTTTTTGTTTTCTGTGATCCAAAATCCTTTTTATGTCGCAAACCGAACGAATTAGATTAAATCGATCCGTAAGGTCCCTTTTTATTTGATTTCACGTACGATTTTGTTATTGGTGACGCTCCGGATATGTTCAGTACTACTCGGAAGCATTACCCGTCAGAATAGTACCAAAGGTGAGCGATTAAATTATTAACAGATACATTAGATGCTTGTGCCAAATACTCCAATCGAAACAAAAATCGGTCAATGGGCAGATTATTAACAGTTCCATCAAACTTCAGATTCTAGGAATCTATAATTCGAGAAACTGACGTATCACGATTTCGTCCGAAATTTTATACTTCTGCTGGGTACAGTATGCGACGAGTAACCAATTGGAACTTGAGCAGCATTCTGGTTAGATACCTGCGATTGACTTCCGTTTATCTGGTTGCGGATATTTGAGGTAACTTCATACTTTGTGGGAGTTCATAATTTCCCGGTCTGAGTGAGTTAACATACTCGTTGGCAACTTGATTTCCTCGATAAATTTGGTTCCGATTTACCGTAACTGGATTGTATACCTACCTCTTCTATGGGATCTGATCGTCTGTCCTTAGGTACCTGTGGTAGTGTTACATTAAAAAGCAAATTATTATACCCTCCGGAAGGCGGGTTTCCTGTCGAATTAGTGCTTGTTTCACTGGAAGCATCTCGGTTTCGAATGGATTGTAAATCATCGACGCTTTGTGATTGTGGCTTAGTCGTAATGGTAGTAATAATATTAGAGTCCCGCTCACACCTAACGAACGAACCTCTTTTTGGAGAGTTTAAAATTACTATTACCTTCAAAATAAAATTATTTGTCTTTTTTATTGCAGATTACAATACATTTCTTACATTGGACAGTCAAACAATATTGAAATTACGTTTAATTAATTATTTATAAAATAATAAGACGGTTACATTAAACCTCTTGAAAAATTGAAAATACATTTCCAAATAAATTGCAATATAGTATCGCAAACTCAAAAAATTCAACAACAATCAAAAAAAAGTACTTGAAAAAAAAAATATTGAGATCGCTTTATTGTTGTTGGTTTGGAATTTCTCTGTAATAAATTTTTGTAAATAAATTCACATTTAATACCTGATTAAACAAATAAACAAAAATTTCATTTTCAATCGAATATTATGTCACTTATATTGTTTTTTTTTTAATTGTCTGCTGGAGGTAATTCACTTAGACTTCGCGCTATTCAATTTTCCCCACTAAAAAAAACAGACACAATAACATATTCAAATAGAGAGTTGAACCAATTTTATATATTCACTTTGAAGAACAACAAAAAATATAACAAAATTGATACAATTCAATTCCACTCAAAATCTTAATTAAAATTATTCGTTCTGGTTAAGAAAGATACATAAATAAGAAATTGTGTTTTCATGATCGTTTTGATAGAGGCTGGTGTACACTTTCGTTTTTTTATATTTTTAATTATTAAATTTGAACAACATTATTTTATTGGTCAAGTGTTAAATCAAAATAAAAATTTATAAATTTAATCGTGGTGTGAACAAGACTTTACAATTTGAATTTGTTTATAAATAAACGCAAATCAGAAATATTCATAAACAATTCATTCAAGCGTTGAATTTTAAAGTCGTGCATTAAAAATTATTTCTCGTTCCCACAAAACTTTTAATTTATTTTGTCAATAATTAATAATTTTATTTTAACTAAAAGCTCTTTACACGAATAATGTTTTTTTAAACCAAAATAATAATAATTAATAAATAAAGTAATAAAAATAAATAAAATGAATTGGTTAGTTTTAAACCAATTAATAGTTTTGTGTCTGCTCAATATTAACTTAGAGTCAGTTGAATGTATTATTGGTAAGTTTATTTTATTTTTTTAGTGTGATGCCAAAATAATTTGTTGAGAATTTAATAGTGTTACAAAAATAATATTATTTGTGCCATTGTGTCTATAAACAGTCAAATTGTTGAACTGTATTATTCGAGTGTATACTTAGTAATGCTCCTGCGTGTATCATTTAAAAATGCGGTCGTGATTATTCATTTACGCTCACGGAAATTTATCGCAAACGTGGTTTGTTTACTACAATTAAAAAGGAAAAATTAATAAAACTAAAACTTCCAAAGATAATATTACAAATAATATGATTTTGAAATCATTGATATACGAAAATTAGTATTAAAAGGTTTATCCACTTGTGATATACATATTGTGAAATAACCCGATGTTTATACTGATTTAAAATAAAGAAAATGTTAACCATTGTTATTTTATAACCCATGCTGCTATGGGTAACGTGAATAATATTTGCATACACTGATAAAAAAAAAATATAAATCGGGGCAGGTTGTGTCTTCTACACGGCCGTAGTGTTTTCCTTGATAACGTTTAGAAGCAGTGCGAGAAATGGCACGATGTATGGGTTTGTTAAACTAAATTTATTTATTATTAGCATCATGAACAACCCGTGTAACCCCTGTTTGCAAACAATTAAGTGCTGGGCGATGGTACGAGAAGTATGATATAAAGCGCAGAGTCTCAACGGCCATGTGCCTGACGAATGTGAGACCCAGACAAGTGCCTCCAAACGTCGAGGCTAGTGTGTTGGAGACGCAGTCTAGGTCGAAGGTGTCCTTGATCAAGTGCACGAATTCGAGATAAACGATGAATTCGATGTTGAAATCGCCGCAGAGCGCAAGAGGTATATCGGCGTCCATACTGATATATGGCGGTAGGTACTAGCTCCGGGAGAATACCTCATCTGCTTCTATTAGATGAGGCATTCTCCCGTTACAATGCTCTCTAGCATTGTAAATCGCTACTTTGTAAATCTAAATTTTAATTAAAATGTATATGAAAATTAATTATTTTAATTTACAATAAATTATCTGCCACAGATTCTTTACCCACAAATTGACACCAGAATTGTTCTGATCAGATAGGCGTTCTCTCGCTACAGTACTTTCAAGCACTGTAAATCGCTATTTTGTAGTTTGTAATTTTAATTAAAATTTATGTGGAGATTAATTATTTTGAATAACAATAAGTTATCTGCCACAGTTTTTACGTACAAATTGACACCAGAATTGCTCCGGTTAGATAAGGAATTCTCATGGTTGATTGTAAATCGCTATTTTGTACTTTGTAATTTTAATTAAAATTTATGTGGAGGTTAATTATTTTAATTTAAAATAAATTATCTGCCACAGTATTATTAAGTTATTATGAGGCATTCTCTTGCTATAGTGCCCTCAGTCTCTGTAAATCGCTATTTTGTAGTTTGAATTTTTAATTAAAATTTATATGATGATTAATTAATTTAATTTAAAATAAATTAACCACCACTGGTTTTTTATGCAAAAATTGACACAATCGGATCTCTGATCGGATGAGCCATTCTCTCGCTTCACTGGTTCAAGCATTTACATCGGTCGAAATCAGAGGTTTGCGGTGCGGGTTCCTTGCGTGGCACATAAAGCCGAAGGACCAATCTAGGCAATCATATCTCTAAATTAAAGGTAATGCTTATAGTTTTTTATTTTTATTTTATTTTATTTTTTTTCTATAATATTCATTCAATTAATGTTGTTACACATTTAGCTGTTAAATATTGAACAAACAAAATAAAATACATTAACTTACAAACTAAAAGTAACAAAAATAAATTGAATAAAATTAGGTTAGTTCATAGACATACAATGTCTGTTTTGAACTACCTTCATTAAAAAAACAGTAAAATTAAAATGGTGAAGAGGACCATATACAAAAAAATTAAACTATATAGAAAAAATGAATATAACAAAAATAGATAATTAAAAGCAAGATAATTTGTAAAACAAAAAAATTAATGAACAAAATTAACATACAAAATATACTAAATAAATTAAATAAATAACAGTGATATCAACAAAACTTTAAACTAATACATCAAACAGAAATTCGACACTCTCGTTACTAAGTAACCAATGTTTAACAGAAGATAAAAACTTTTTAAAATTCATTTCAGCTTTGATATTGGCAGGTAGTTGATTGAAAATCATTGAAGCTGTAACGAGGAAATATTTGCGAAAATGTGTTGTATGAAATTTCGGAATAATTTTCAAGATCTTATTATTTTTCCTCAAAGCATAGGCATGAAATGATACGGTACGGTTGCCGCAAATAACAAAATATATCTTTAAAACTTTAAAAACGTAAAGGTGCCTAAGCGGAAGAAGTGAATTCGATGAAAATAAAGGCCAAGATTCCGTGAACTTCCGTTTGAAAAACATAACCTTGATTATATACTTTTGAGCTAGAATGACTGGTTTTATAGTATTAAGGTAGGTGCCACGCCATAAACAAATACCATAACGTAGTCTGGAATCAACTAAGGTATGATAAATAATTTTGTGAACTGATGGTGGACCGTGATCTCTTAATAGATACATTTTCCTAATAGTATAAATAAGTTGGATAGTTATTGCTTCAACATGTAATTTCCAATTTAAAAAACAATCAACCGTAATTCCCAGGTACTTGATACTATGGACACTTTCAATAGGGAAACAATGCTGCGAGCAGTTATTAACGCCAGAATAGTTGAGTAATTGCTCACGACGAAGGGCTAAATTTCGGGTCAATTTTCTGAACTTGCGGTGTAAAACGTTATCACGTCAAAAAATTGTAAGAAAAGTTATAGTCCGAAATATATTTAAATTAAAACGCTAAATTCCGCTCGGACGCATGGATGGAAAAACCGACACAATAGGTCGACTTTTCATTTAATTCGGATTAATAGCACAGAGGTATATACACTTGGGTGCAAAAATATCAAATGAGGTACACGTTTTTGTGAATTTGTCAGCATGAAAATTAGTAGTAAAAATCGAATTAAAACATGGAAATCAGAAAAAATATTTTTATTAATAACGAGTATTCCCTCCTCTGGCCCGAATGACCGCTTCCATTCGATGAAGCATTGATCTCTCCAAAGTTCTCACAAAATCTTGAGGTATCGCCTCCCACTCCTCTACGATCGCCTGTTGCAGCTCCTGGAGACTCGTTGGAGCAACATCTCTGGCTCGAACCCTTCTTTTCAACTCTTCCCATATATGTTCGATGGGATTGAGGTCTGGGCTTCGAGCTGGCCACTCCATAACTGGCACATCCACCTCTTGAAGGTACTGGTATACTACACCAGCCGTATGCGGTCTCGCATTATCCTGCATGAGCAGAAAATTTTCGCCAATAATCCCGGCAAAAGGTACGACATACTCCTCGAGTACTTCCTCAATGTACCTTTGAGAAGTCATTCCTCTTGACCGACAGCCAGTATTGGCTGGGGTGATGAATACAAGATCTGTCTTCGCCTCTAGTGATATGCCTCCCCAGAACATGCACGATCCACCGCCATACGGGACACGTTCTTGGATGCAACATTGTGCATATCGCTCTCCTCGTCTTCTGTATACTCTTCCGCGTCCATCGGTCCCATATAAACACATCCTGCACTCGTCAGAGAACAGGATTCTTCTCCATTCTTCTTTTGTCCAATTCAAATGCTCTCGATCGAACTCACGACGGGCTCGTCGGTGGGCTGGTGTCAATTTCGGCCCGTTTGCTGGTCTGTGTGGAGTCAGATTAACTTCTCGAAGTCGTCTTCTAACTGTCCACCGACTGACTTCGACTTCACGAACTTCTTGGAGCCGCCGTCCCAGTTGAACCGCATTCATAGGACTATTTCGCAACGAAGTTGTTACAAGAAAGCGGTCATCACGCTTTGCTGTAGCACGAGGTCGGCCAGATCCTTCACGCCGTCTGCCACTAGTTTCCTGATATCTCTGCCTAACTCGACGAACGGAGAATCGGCTGAAATTTAGTTGTCGAGCCACTTCACTTTGGTTCTGCCCCGCTTCAATTAGTGCAACCACTTGTGCGGCTACCTCTGGTATGGTGTTCATTTCTTTGCTCCGGTTGAAGACGTAATTTTTAGAGGACCGTTCAGACTAAGCGTCGATATGCGAATGATGACAATTCCGAGCGAGCTATTTCATGGCATGCTATTGTACTGATCTTGTTGAATTATTTTTAGAATTTAATTCGAAAGCCTACCGTATGCATTTGACAAAAAAGTCACTTTGTTGGCATGGTACAAGTACAAAAAAGGTACCACTGGATAGGTATTGAAATAAACTTTGAATCTGCATTAAAAAAAATAAACATTGGACAATAAATATTGGATTTTTTTGATATTTTTGAACTTTTGTGGAAAATTGAGCAATGTGCGATTTTTTTGCACCCAAGTGTATTATTCCTCTGTGATAATAGTTCGAACGAGCTGTGTGCTAGAGATAAGCACACTGAAATTGAAGGTCGTTACTATTACATTAGACGGCATAGCTGGTGGCATGCTTGCTTTAAGCTCCGGAGGTCCCGGGTTCGATTCCCGGCGGGTGATAAAAAAATCACGGCTGGTTAATGTAAGGATCATTGAAAAAATGATTATGAAACTTCACAATGAAGCGGCTAAATCCCTCTATGGGATGTAGCGCTAGCCGAAAAAAAATTCATGTTAAAGAGATTGTTCATGTTTGCGGGAGTTAATTTTTTTCATATGAAATTTGGCCCATTGGCTGAATGACCGGTGTGACATTTGGTCCATCGTTTGATTTTATTTCATTTTCAGGTGGATGAGATGAATCAATTGGTCAAAAAGATTTTGTTATTGAAATTTTTTTAGACCAATAAATTAACATTTACCTCTGGTACAAAAGATTTAGGAAACCTATCTTTCAGCAGCTGTCATCCACGCAGTTTTTGAATATTTAAAGTCAACAGGGCAGTTACAATTTTTAAATGATGGGGAATTTTTTGCTTTTAAAATTACTAACGTTGTAATTTATGAAGTCCATCTGCATTAGTATAATATGCTGAAGTACAAGCCAGTATAACCCTGTTTCATCTGCATTATAAATTTGATTTACATACAGGTCAACTTCAATTATTTTGGGTTGCAATTGAACAAGCTCAAATTGAGAGGACAACTTCTCTCCATTAATTTTAAGGAATCGCAACCAATTAGTTGCTTGGAACCTCTTGTTAGCTTTTATTTTAATAAGTAAAAGTTTTGGTTTTCTTAAAGCATATCGCCACTTACAGGAAAACTATTATCAAGCTGACGAAGAAACCAACGATATAAGATCTTCTCCATTTTAGGGTATTCTGACAGATAAAGGGTTTTTCTTTTAACAGGCCCCATAAAGGTGTTGTTAGCCGCATTAAAAATTCCTTCGCTTTTTTGTTAGTTGCAGAAATAGTGGACTTAGAAACATTGTAGTTTTTCGATAAATTTATAACCTTGCCTTGATCTGGATCAAAGCACAGTTTACATTGAAAGCAACAACAAAAATTTAACAGATTTTTGTCAGGATCAGACTCAAAACTGATCAGCATCAAAACTGTTGCATTTTACCAATTTTAATTATGAATTTTAATTAGGTAATATTGACGCAGCATCTAGATTTAGCGAAGCCGTTCATACCCTACAGTCCCACGAGCTATAAACGTTGCACATGTGGCTTTTAAGTCGCCATATCCTCGGTATACACAAAATCCGGAAGCGTGGTTCGCGATCTTAAATCAACAGTTCCAGGTATCAAATATAAAATTAGAACTGACCATGTATTCGCATGCAGTGAACGCATTAGACGCTAGAATACACAACTAATTTGCAGGTCTAATTACGAGGAATAAAGAGAATCAACCTTATACAATTTTTAAGCTAATTCTTATAATAAATTATCAGAGGACTTGGAGATTCAGAAATGACCAAGGCCATCTTTACCATGGGGCTATAAGTGCTGCAGCCCTAGGGTGCCGCATTATTAGGGCGCCACCAAATGTTCAAGACCTGGTCAATTTTAGAGAACATCTTTTTCGAAATCGGAGCACATTTGCAGATTTTCGAATTTTGTGACTCTGAATTTGTGGGCTATAGTTCAGTTGATTTTCAAAAAAATTGAATTTTTCACGAAACGTGTAGAAATATTCGACCGATCCAAATGGCCGTTTGTGTGACAATTACAGGTCTCAACGCCTATTGGTAGACGTATCAATCATCGAAATCGGAGCACATTTGCAGATTTTCGATTTTTGTGGCTCTGAATTTGTGGGCTATAGTTCAGTTGATTTTCAAAAAAATTGAATTTTTCACGGAACGTGTAGAAATATTCGACCGATCCAAATGGCCGTTTGTGTGACAATTACAGGTCTCAACGCCTATTGATTGTAGTATCATTCATCGAAATCGGAGCACATTTGCAGATTTTCGAATTTTGTGGCTCTGAATTTGTGGGCTATAGTTCAGTTGATTTTTAAAAAAATTGAATTTTCCACGGAACGTGTAGAAATATTCGACCGATCCAAATGGCCGTTTTTGTGACAATTACAGGTCTCAACGCCTATTGATAGAGGTATCAATCATCGAAATCGGAGCACATTTGCAGATTTTCGAATTTTGTGACTTTGAATTTATGGGCTATAGTTCAGTTGATTTTCAAAAAAATTGAATTTTCCACGGAACGTGTTGAAATATTCGACCGATCCAAATGGCCGTTTGTATGACAATTACAGGTCTCAACGCCTATTGATTGTGGGATCATTCATCGAAATCGGAGCACATTTGCAGATTTTCGAATTTTGTGGCTCTGAATTTGTGTGCTATAGTTCATTTGATTTTCAAAAAAATTGAATTTTCCACGAAACGTGTAGAAATATTCGACCGATCCAAATGGCCGTTTATATGAGAATTACAGGTCTCAACGCCTATTGATAGAGGTATCAATCATCGAAATCGGAGCACATTTGCAGATTTTCGATTTTTGTGGCTTTGAATTTGTGGGCTATAGTTCAGTTTGTTTTTAAAAAAATTGAATTTTTCACGAAACGTGTAGAAATATTCGACCGATCCAAATGGCCGTTTGTGTGACAATTACAGGTCTCAACGCCTATTGGTAGACGTATCAATCATCGAAATTTGCAGATTTTCGATTTTTGTGGCTCTCAATTTGTGGGCTATAGTTCAGTTGATTTTCAAAAAAATTGAATTTTCCACGGAACGTGTAGAAATATTCGACCGATCCAAATGGCCGTTTATATGACAATTACAGGTATCAACGCCTATTGATAGAGGTATCAATCATCGAAATCGGAGCACATTTGCAGATTTCAACTTTTGTGACTCTGAATTTGTGGGCTATAGTTCGGTTGTAGTGTAGAAATATTCGACCGATCCAAATGGACGTTTATATGACAATTACAGGTATCAACGCCTATTGATAGAGGTATCAATCATCGAAATCGGAGCACATTTGCAGATTTCAACTTTTGTGACTCTGAATTTGTGGGCTATAGTTCGGTTGTAGTGTAGAAATATTCGACCGATCCAAATGGCCGTTGGTGCGAATACGCATTTGTCCGCGTTAATTATCAGTCCGTGTTCTGAAAATTTTTTGAAAATAATTGTGAGGTATTCTAAAAGGTGTTCTGTCATCCAGGTAAACAAAACAAAATTTTAGTCCTAAAAGTACTGAATGCATTAGTCGTTGAAATTTCTGTGCTGGATTCCGTAGTCCAAACGTCATTTTCGTAAATTCAAAAATCCGAATGGAGTAGTGATAGCTGTTTTAGGTATATCGGTCGGTTCAATGGAAATTTGGTGGTAAGCCTGGACAATTTCGGTCGAAAAAATGTTACAGCCTTCAAGCTGAAACGAAAAGTCCTAAAGGTATGAAATTGGATTTCTATCTGAAATCGTTATGGTATTCAATGACATGTAGTCACCACAAGGTCTCCAGGTTCCATTTTTCTTCATTACCAAATGTAGCGGACTGGACCAGGTGCTACTACTGGGCCTATAAATACCCTGAATATGTACGAATTCGTTTTTACCTATGCGTAGTTTGTCGGTTGTTAAACGACGTGTTTTTCAAGCTGTCGGCGCCCCGTTTGTTTCCAAATGATGGGTGACGGTGTGTTTAATTATTTTCGAGCTGATACCAATATTTTTAATTTCAGAGCGTTTTGCCAGTAAATTTTGAATTTGAGGACGCAGTAATGCCTTGTCGAGAAATGATTGAAGGTTACCGGATCTATAATCCTCCGTCCTTGAATGTCCACCAGATGGCCTGAATATTTCTAAAAATCAGCCCCTACCACGAATTCCCACCTAAATTCTCGCCGCAGTCCGATATCCAATTTCAAAATCTGTGTACCGAAAGCTTGCACATGAGAGCCATTCACTACGAACAATCTGCAGGTCACTGCTGCTGGTGAACCCTGCAAAAACTTCACTGGAATGCCTGGCATGTCTGCTCCCGTGTCGATTAAAAAATTTAATTTTGATCCCATTTTTGAATTGTTAGGGCTAATTAAAGTTCTATAATTAAATTAATTAAATCTTTATTTTAATTTAATAAAAAAAATTATTTTTCCAAATTTTCGGTATTGTACGCCATTTTTACTGGAATTTTTATTAAACAATACTACAATTTTAAAAAACAGAGTTTTTCCTTTTTCGTCATTGAAAAATGTTACAATGTTGATTTGCTTTCAATGACATTTAGAAATATTATTTATCAGCCCCCTTACGATAAACTTTCTTTACATGTATTAGAGCCTGCCACATTAAATAGTTGACCTTGAGTTAAGTTTAATGTCAATGGAAGTTAAACTTATTATTAAAAGGAAATTTAATTAATTCAAGTTGAAGTGCAAAGGGTTTAACAAATTGACAATGCTAGGTCTAATATTAAGCTTTTTCTTAGCACATTGATTCGAAATTAGTTCTGATGAATTTCACCTCAAATTTGATGAGTGTTTTTTATTGATATAATGTAAATACATATTGTGATATTGCAGTGAAAACAATAATATTAAATAGTAACAGTATTAGTTGTAAAAAGACTATGTCTTTTGTATTTTTTTTTTTTTTTGGAATAGTCTCGTTATTACTAAAACTTCATAGCATAAGATTTGCGAAGCTCTAGAATAGAAGACAAAACTATTATATTAAAACAAAATTAAGTTGATAAACAAAAAATAACCACACAAAAGAAATCGATTAAACGTAATCACATAATCAGTTCTAAGACTAGGGCGGACAAAGCAAATTAGAAGATATGTTTATGTATATTACACAAAAAGTTAATTAACGGGTAAGTTAGACAGTGATCTATATCAAAATTGATAAATGGATGGGTTTGGTTTCAAATGTCAAAGTAACAAATAATAGGTTGATTTATGAAAGTTATACTCAAGCTTTTCACAATGTATTTAATGCGAATTTCTGTTGTTTGTGCATTAATCAAGACTTTCAGTTTATTTATACACCGTACCCTAGAAGACATGGGTTATATAAAATGTTCTTTAGTTTTTATTACAACAGTCAAATTTAATTAAAAATTCGGGAATTTTAAAGAGAAATTAGATATAGATAATTACATAATAAACAAAGCAATAACCTTTCATTAGAAATCCCACTTTTCACATTATTTAGTGAAACAAAAAAATACTTAACGCTCTAACATTTTCGATCTAGAATCGTATAAAAAACTATGATTAGTTTCGTTTTTAATTTAGAATTTAGAAATAACAAACGATAGAAAAATTTTGTTTTTGGTTTTTTACGTCGTTTTTGAATTGTTATACAACTGTTGTACTATACATATAATTTCGTTACGGTCTAGAAAGTGTTTACAACTTCTTTCGTGTTATTCAATTAAAGAACAAATAGACAAACAAAACTATAGAAGAAATTGGAATGCTAGTCATGCATGAATAAGCCTTGGGTTATTTTATTGTGACTGACACAATGTTTTGGCGTTATTTGCATAAAATGGTGTAAAATGAACCTACCCCATAACGATTTATTCCTTTTTTCCGAGAATATGTACCTATCATTTGATGTTGAATTTAGTTTGATTTTGTTTCCAATCTAAAATATATTTCGTCACATATTCGAAAATTACACCAAATAACCTCGAAACCGCCACAAAAACTCGATGAGTTTTTAATTTAATGCTCGTCTTATTTAACAGCTATTTCTTATGTAAACTTTACACAAGCCCGGTCGGGGACTTTAATTTTAGAAACTAGAATTTCTATCTTATCAATTTCTTTTCAATTCTATGAACCTGCATACACAACGAAGTTGTTCCCATATTGAAATTTGATTTTTTCAATTCTTAAAGCTTTTTTGCATAACCATGACTTATATTATATAATATGTAACGCTTGTTTTCTGGTATCTACTGCAAGCAATATTGATGTTTTCCGTTTTCGATAATTTTATACTTAATGAAAACAACTTCTAATTTTCAGAAATTTAATATGTGGTTCACGGTTAAGGCTTGAATTAATCTGCCTTATATTCCCTTTGAAGTTGCTACAATTTAAAAACATATATTTCAGGATTCTCTAGATAATACGATTAAATTTTAGAAACGGTAGTTTTTGATAGCAATGTATTGGAAAAAATCTATTTTGCCTCCAAAAACTTTACACATATTCATTATTATAAATTTAAAACAACGGAACATTTTAACTTAAATTTAAAATTTATTAAAAATATAACGTACAACTAATTGAAATTATTCTAGTTTTATAAAAAGATGTAACATTTCCGTACTAAGTTGGGTGGAAAATAGTAAATCTGAATACGAAGAACACATTATTGTTTTTAGTGTTAGCTAATTTCTTCCTCACATTCAAAGCTAGAAGGAAACTTTAGACTTATTGAAAGAAGGCGTTAGCTTGTTACCGACCAACCATGTGACTGCACGTTTTCAAAAACGGATAGGCTCAACGGCTGGGGGTCTTTGTCACATTGTTCCGCTGATTTCGATTACCCCTAGATTAAGCATACGGTCGATCTCTTCATACAAAACTTCTTGCACCCCAGGTGAAATGATGTAGTACCATTGCTTTATCGGTTTCACGCCTTTTTGGATTATGATGTCGTATTCGTGTAAATTTGTTTTCCCTAGTCCTTCTTTAGTAAATGGCGGAAATAGTTCTATTATGCGACTTAATTCTGTTTGGTCCTTTTGGTTTAACTTGTGTGCATTACTATCTTGCGTATTTTGGTCGTCAATCTCGATAATTGCCATCTTCGGAAGAATATGAAATTTCTCCCAGAAATCAATACCCAAATAGATCAATGATTGTAGGCTTGGAACTATGCAAAATTTGATTCTTTCGGTTTTGCCGCCAAATGTAACCGGTAGCCAGACATACCCCTCGATTTTGTTACTGGTTCCGTCTCCTGTTTTAATAGATGAATTTAACCGGTTATATTTAATGCCATTATCTGATAGAAACTCTATTGAACCCTTTCCTAAAACACTTACACTACATAGCACCGCTGTCCAATAATGCATGATGTATAGTTTTGGAGGCAATTTTAATCTGAGCGCAAGGTCGTGGATCCGCCGCCCCGGTGGCACAGTTGTTAGCATGCTTGCTTTAAGCCTCGGAGGTCCCGGGTTCGATTCCCGGCGGGTGATGAAAAAATCACGGCTGGTTAATGTAGGATCAATGAATTAATCACTCATTCTCCATTAAAATAATGATTACGAAACTTCAATATGAAGCGGCCAAATCCCTCCATGGGATGTAGCGCCAGCGAAAAAAAAAAAAAAAAAAAGGTCGTGGATCGTCTTTATATAAGTTGTTATTGATAGAAGAGATGCAGCGTTTAATGAAATGACGTTTTTGTTTAAAATAGTTTATGGCTCGAATGTGTTGTTTATTCGGGTAATTATGTTTTACATTAAAATATTGTTTTGATTTGTTTTGATCTTTATGATCTACTGTGGCACTATTCTGGTTTTCCCGGGGAATTGCGAATTGGGAATTGTTTTATTGACAGTTTTTAGTGTATATTGATTTTTTTTTTCGAAAGCATACTGAGCGATTGGCATTTTGTTCATGTTTTGGGAGAAAATAATTCCCAGCCAAATTTTTAGGGAAAAATAAACAACAAAATTGCTATGAAATTGAAATATGTTTCCCCAAAATCTAGTGTTCTTTGGAAAAAAGAAAACCAAAATACACTAAAAACTGACAATAAAACAATTCCCAATTCGCAATTCCCCGGGAAAACCAGAATAGTGCCACGGAGGTGTAATAATGGATTGAGTTAGTCTAGTTTTTTTTTTGGTTCAACGGTTCCCGTTGACTTAAATGAGGATTCGCATTCTTTCCCGAGTGGTTTACCCTCGATACATTCACACTCGGGCGAATGTTTCCCGATGAAAATTTCAAACAGTTTGCGCAGTTTGGTTTGCGTACGTCTGCTGCTCCGCATCCAAAACAAAATATGTGATTGAAATCTTGTTCACAGCCCTGATATCTGTGCCCCAAGTCTTTGCAATTCCAGCAAACTAGCATTCCTGATTGTTGTGTTGTCCCTTTTGGTTGATTTGTCCTCTGTTGGATAACTTCGATCGCTTGGTTGTGAGGTAATGTATGAATTGGTGAGTGATCGTTTAAATCATCATTGTACCGGAGTCTGTTTGGTTGGCAATTGCATTTTGGTCCTGTAATATTCGTTTGCTGCAATTCATTACACAGTTCGTTAATCTGACGACGACGATAATAACTGTCACTAAATCATTTTGGGTCATAACCAGTTTGATCCCACATTCGTTTGTAACGTTGGCATAGCATTCTCAATTCCTCCACCGTTCTTATTAGATGTTCAGCCGGTAGCGTTACATTTCTCAATGCAGGCACCATGTTTTGACAAAGCCGGAAAATAATGTCTCTCTCGGTTGGCCGATGTTGAAGCCTAGCGTTTAATTTTTAAATATTTAAGGCAAAGTCAGAGAATGACTCTTTTTGACTCTGATGTCTACGGAGGATTTGTTCCCGAATTTCCTCTTCACAATCAAAACTGCTAAAGTAGGATACCATTGCTGCTTTTATCCTTTGCCACGATGCGCCTGGGTTGTCTAATTTGAATATCCAGTACCAATCCTCGGCTTTTTTGGATAGGAAAACATGAAGTACCTTTGTTAATCCTCCTTCTGGGAATCCATCGTCTCTAGCCATTTGCTCTATGCGGTAGGTAAAATCGTGAACATTACTGCTCTCGGTTCCATCGAAAGATAAATTCCACCTTTATTTGATTTTATAGGTGTCAAAACTGAATTGTGGCATTACAGAACGTACATCGTTGAGTTGTCCGCATACTCGATCACCTAAGGTATTTCTGTCTACTGCTACGTGACTGGCTCTTACTGATACTTGTTCTGAATCAAAATTTCTAGACGAAAAATCTGTTGCTGGTGCCATATTACAATGTTCTTTGTTTAATCGGATCCTGTCAATCTTGCTGAAAAATCTGCTACCGAATTTCCTAATTCTTTTCCATCGTTAATATGTCCGCGAGATTATGCGTCGAGACTATCAGCTTGGGTTTTAAACTAAACTGTTCCGTCTGTAAATGAGTTTCAGGAATTCTTGGACTAGAAGTCATGCTTGCTTCTACTGGGGACGCTTTCTCTTGTGCTCCTTGTATCAAATCTACATTTTTATCTTGCCACAATTTCGGAAACTAGTTAAATGTTCTGCGGATATTACTATACACATTGTTTAAATTGGAAATATCCCCAAAAGTATTTATCAACCTTCTCGTGCGTTCCTTGTAGTGAATAGTTTTGATTAAAGCTAACCCAATAAATTCAGCAGAAGGAGACATACTTTGCTCCTTAAGAGCATTCGAAATTTCTTCAAATTTAGTAATACATAACGGAATTTCTGTTTCTGGGTTGGTCGTAACATGTGAATGTTTAGGTTTTAACTTTTCGTCTAGGTTTTCGGCACCTAGCGAATTTACTAAAATATCGCTAGAATTAGTAGCCTTCCTGGACAACCCTCGAACAGTAAATTCGACTTCTTGTTGTTTTTCCGTTAATTTACTTAAATAAACTAAAGGATCCATCGCGAATATAAAAAATAATAATGGTAAACTAAAACAAGGAATTTGTAAATATAATGCGAAATATTTAATTCAATTCCAATTAGAGATTACGAGAAAAAAACAAAACAAATAATAATACTTGGTAAAATAAACCAAATTCCAAATTAAAGGTTAATTAAAAAAAAAATCAAAGCTAAAAAAAAATATTTGAACTATGTCTATTCCAAACAAAGCTATAAACTACACTGTCACCAAAAAAAAACAAAATATCCAAAAAAGTAAAGTGCAACGATAATATTTACTATAAATTTATCAAATCAGGACTAAACAATTCGATTTGAAAACAGTTATAAATACCAAAAAAAAAAAAAAATACTTAGAAAATTAGTGACACCTAATCAAGTGCAAATGTGCAAATTAAATGAAAATTATCTAAAATGTAAAACTGGTAATGATGAGTTCGTTGAGATGACACCAAATATGTAGATTTTCTTTTATCGTAACAAAATTAATAATAATAATAATAAAAAGGTTCATATTGGTTAGGTATCCTAATGAGAATTTTACAAGAGACACCGTAGAGATCTACCGCAGAGTCATTGCAGGTTCGACCTTCAAAATATCTCAATGCAAAGTAAATCATTACTCACCCAACTTTTAAAAGTGTTTCCGTGCAGAAGTCATTGTTGAGAAATTGAAAAGAATCCAAGAAATCATCCTGTGTCACTATCAACCACCCATAATACAATCAATACACGTACCTTTTAAATAAAAAATAATGGGATAAGTAAAACAAAAAGAAGAAAAACGCTAACCACCCGCTATTGCAAAAAGAAATAAAAAAAAGAAATGTAAAAGTAAAAAAAAACAAAAAAAATTAAGAATAATAATAACAAGACAAATAACACTAAATAAGCGGTTCTTGGGGTTAGGTTTGTTAAACAGAGAAGCTCTTTACGTGACTTTTTGGGACTACCTTCTATATGAAAATTCTGTTACCAAAAAAAAACTCAACCATGTGGTTTACTTGACCTTCGAATCATATTAACATACGTTAGATGACTTTCGGGTCCCTGTTTCGGCGCCATTTTTGTTACCGACCAACCATGTGACTGCACGTTTTCAAAAACGGATAGGCTCAACGGCTGGGGGGTCTTTGTCACATTGTTCATTGGTGGTACAAACCATACGTGCAAAAAAAAACACAAAAAAAACGAACAACAACATGCTAAAAGGGCAATCCTGTAAACATCATCACCACCAATAAAAAGAAATCTACTCCATTATGAAAGTTACAAATTTATATTCAAGAAAAAAAAATCTGAATTAGAGCAAATTTTCAATATAATTAACTTAAATTTATATTTACACTTAAACACTAAGCTAACTTTTCATGAGAAAAGGAACAAATCATCAAATCTAACCGCGAATATAATAAAAAAACTCACCAGACAGTTATCCAAAGAGTACTCCTAGTTTTTGTCCGCGTGCTGAAAATTTCTAAAAAAAACTTACACTAAATTCACTTTGATTTGTTTTTTTTCTTATGAAAACCCAATTTTAATTCGTTTGCAAAAATAATATTTTAAACTAATTTTACAACAACTTGCACTTATTTTTTTTTTGTACTTTTCCGTTTGTTTTTTTTTTAAAGCAAGATTAAACTGTTTCACACAGTTGTTGGTGCTCTAAAGCAATTAAATTTTCAATATCAACATATAAACTAGGATATGTACTTTGATATAACTAAAACTAAACTAAACTCTAAACACTATACAGAGATTTTATATTAGAAATCTCAAAACAAATCCCTAAACTTATGTTGTGTTGCACCCGCTTGTATTACCACCGCTTTGTAATTTCAGCGAGCAAAAACCATATTACTGGCACAAGAATAAATGTCTTCACAATTTCAATTGAAGAAGTGCCTAAAGATAAATTTTGTTGTACAAATTGTACAACATGAGAGGCCTGCATCCCTCGTCGTCGTCTGACGGTTATATTCCTCTTTTGTGGATTTCTTGCGGTATCTGTTAAATCCACGATATATATTTATTACAACAATATAATCAATTCCAAAAATTGTGAGAATAGCTTACCAAATATTATTTCCTTTACAATTATGTTTGTAATGTGTACTTACACAATTATGTACAAATGTACATTATTATTATTATTATTACTTGAGGGCCATGTGGGGGCTCAAGCCACCCCGCACTGCGACCTAAAAGATCTTTTGTGCACTAAGCCCTACTTAATTATCCGTCCAGTCAATATTCAAGCTCTTAATGAACCTGATAATACTGCCTAACGGTACGTGATACATACTATCTGGGCTCATTGCTCTCCCTCCTAGATGTTTTAATTATCCGTCCAGCCAATATTCAGGCCCTTAAAGAACCTGATAATACTGCCGACCGGTGTGTTACAAATGTACATAAAAACCAACAAAAAAATTTGTATTGTACAAAAAAAATGAATAATTTATTGGCACGTCTGTTACGGTCGGCTTGGCCTCTCAAATTAATTGGCCTTATGATAATATTGACAGCAACACTGAAATTTCCCCTATTCAACCACCTATTCCTCTATTCTCCCCACCTACGCTATTTAAGCTAAATAAAAAAAAACCCGTTGATCATTTGATCTACATACATATATACGAATGGGTATAGCAATAGGTATCGCACGATTCATCATTCAGATGATTCACCCCACATAGCAACAGAAAATCCGCTTAGCATACAGATACAGATACAATAAAACAATTATAAAAAAATTCAAAATATTGAGGTCATTGACCGAAGATACAATCATACTGATAAATATCTTTGGTTGTTGTTGCTGTTTTTCTACTTGCTTTGATTTATCTGTAATCTGTATTATACGTCACCATCGTTAGGTAGATCGTCAAGATTTTTGCCTGTTTGTTAAAACTAGTACATCCGTAACAAGCTCGCTAATTGTGCACCCAGATTGACCCAAAAGGTGGTTTATCTTAGATGAATTTTGCTGTACTCCTATGTATCTCTTTAGCATTATGCAAACAAGTCCTTGATGGAATCTTAAATCCAATACTAAAATCATTATTGAAGACGTCTCTAAAATGTCAGAGCTTGACGAGCAATTCCGCAAATATCGATGTTATATAATCTATGTACACACATTACTGTCGGAAACAGGAGTTTGATTTGCAATAATGGATGTTATCTCCGAAAAAAAAATTCTTTGGAAGACACCTTTAACTCTTTTACTAGTTACTCGTAAAACATTTATAAATATTGTTTTGTAGACATTGATTAGCTTGGTGGCACCTCCATCCGCCGGTTAGTTTGATTTTGAACATGAATTACATATTTATCATCGCCATGATAAATGAATTTTGTTCAGTTTTGCTCTTCGGGTAGAAATTTTTTCAAAATTTGTATCAATCTCCCCCACGACCTTTATACTTAAATGAGATGTCTTTGTGTCGACAATTTGAATGATTTGGGAGATATTTTACTTTTAGTATTACGTAGAACGTAAAATTAAATACAATACTGCAAATGTTGAAGTCACTGTAGTGAAACGGCAGCTGTATTACGCCATATCACGATAACCGAATACAATTACCATGAAGCGTGAAATCCATATTAGCTGAGGTAATAGAAGCATATCTGGATCAAAACTAGTGCACCCTAGCAAATTACAAAGAACTTAGAAACGAAAATTGTGGCTATTCCACATAATTTCAAATAAAATTGACGACGAGTGAAGCACTGTGCGCAAAAGCAATTATTGACATTTCGCATCCAACATTTAACCAGTATATGGAAATTTTGATCCAACGGTGATGAAGCGCTGTAGGTATAGGCCTCCCTAGACTTGATAAGGAACTCAGATGAACAGTATGTTGAACTGCTCGCTCACCCATCTCATTTAATGATGAATGACAACGTAACGCCACCCGCGGCCCCAAAGAAACTGACTCCAGCGACCTGATTGTCGGTTGACTGTTGACATAGATTGCTATATCACCCTAAGATACCACATATTGCTGCAACCATGGCAAGACCTCTACAATCTCGGATGCAACAATCAGGAAGATGAACAGAAATGGTCACGTTTCTTTTATCAGAGCTCCCATTTTGCTGTATAGCTTGGATCCGCCCGTGAAGAATTGGAAAGCTTCCATTAGGATAATACGAAAGAATATAAAAAAGAAAGAAGATATTTGCCAGACATTTCATAATAAGCTTCTCAAAATTCCCTGTTACAAAAAGAAAGTCGTACGTTGGCCACAATCAACAAGCGCTTTTAACACATGCCAACAAAATAAATTGTATCATTGTAACAACAATCAATTGAGCCATAAATGTATGTACAAATTGTTTACAAAGAGGGTACATTGTAAGAAAAAGTAGTTTTAAAACAATTCGTCTTATCTGTCAACAGCGGTAACATTCATTTCTGCACTAAATACCTGGCTTGTCTTCAACAATGACAAGCCTTCACTCAACATCAACATTACCAACGTGTAATAGTTCATCAACATCGTCACATTCAACAATAACTGAAGCTGCACAACATCCAACCCAAACCATAAGTCATTAGATAATAATACATTCACAACAACACTACATTCAAAAGGAGAATCAATATAAACAATTTCCCTATCCTAGCACGTGTCAAATAAATTTACAAAATGTACCGCTTTACATCAATTCCTGCTTGTAGTACAAAGAGCCTTACCCTATAGTAAGAATGAAATCACAAGTAAATGAAGATTACACTATATCTGTAACATCACCTATTGTAAAGTCAATTACATCACAAGTTCATGTGAGTAATTTAAATATTCCTGACAATAACTTATGTAATTTTAATTGGGCTGATCCAAAATTTGTTAACCCTTGTTCGATATATATCTTAATCGGGATTGAACATTCCTTCAACATCAAAAGTGACAAAAAAAATAATTCCTGTTTACCAGTGCTCTAAGAGTCACAGTTTTTGGGATATCATACGAAATTAAGATGGAACCTTAATGCATTATCTCTATCAGCTTATACAAATAATGATAATGTAGAAATTAACAATGACAAGATAAATATTGTCCACAAAAGATTCTTGGAAGTCGAAAAGTTCCTAACATTATTGACGCAGAAAAGAAAGATGAATGTGAAGCATTGTACAATAATACAACCTTCAGAATTGCACAAAGTGGACATCAAGTTCGATTACCAGTTCTATGAACAATAAATCATTTTTCAACCATCCCATCAAAGTTAACCCGGAATTAGTCAGATAGATAATTAATTTACGAACAGTAGAAATTGTTAAGAGTTCTGCAATGCAGTTTCAATCTGACGAGGATTGTGAAATTAAATCATTTTAATAAATCAAGGTAATAAATTAGCCTGATGAGATGTTTGAAAAATTATTTATCCACCCTCACTTTCTATGAGTAGACATCAATAAGGAATTACCATTTTATAAATGTAAATGTACATGCTCACAATTCATTCATGGTTTCTTGGTTTAATCCGAATTCAAGGATCAATGCCAGCGGAAAAATGTGGTACCATTCTTAATACTAAACTAACCGAATTTGATATTTCGCTCCAAAACGTAACTTCCATAACTACAGACGGCGCTTCTCTGATGAATAAATTGGGAAGGTTAACTAATGTAGATAAGCAGCTGTGCTTTGCTTACGGCATCCAATTGGCCATACTGAAAGTGGTATATGAAAACGATGATATTGCGGAAGAAGAAATTTTAATTGACTCTAGTAATAGTAGTAGTGCTCTCGGTTTCGTTGGAAAAGATTGAGATTACGAGGAAATTGAAAATTTTGAAATAATAAATAAAAATCAACACTCACTAGTTCAACATCAACAAATCAGCCAAATTATCGCTAAAGTACGACAAGTGGTTCTTATGTTTAAAAGATGGTCAGATCGTCATTAAAAAACGGTAATTCGTTCATCAAAAATAACTTATAGAAAAAGCTTAGCGTTCTTTTAGATACTAGGACCCTAGTATTGCCCATCATATACACATCACCAACTCACCCTATATGATTACTATTTTATTGTTTTTGTTTTCATGTAAAAAATATTTTCTAGCAAACTTGGTTGCATTCAGTTTTATTTTAAAACATGTTTTCATTCAAATTTGCGCTTAATTTTCTTGCGGTTCAAAAGTGTACTTAATATGACCCTGTTAAAGTTGGCCGAAAGTTTCCAGCCGGAAGTAAAAAGTCGATAATGCAGATTATAATGTTAACATTCCATCTGCAAATTAAAAAATTGTGTGGTTATTAGCCGAAACTAAATAGGATGCATGGATTGTAATAAAAAATTTTGTAAACAGTCTTACGTGGAAAACTTTGTTTAACCCACTCGCGGAAAATCAGAACAATTCACAAAATTGGAATAAAATCAACCTCTAGAGTATATATCTGAAGTCGAATTGTTTTTGTTGGATTTATCAATAGCTATAGCAGGAAAAAAATTTAGTTCAAGTTTCTTGTGGGAAATTTCGGAAAATTCGATTTTTCAAAAATCATTAGGAAATTTTTTATAAAATGAGCCTCTAGAGTATTATGTCTGGAGATGTGTTTTATTGATGTGACTTGTCGATAGCTATCGCAGGAAAGAAAATTCAGTTCAAGTTCCCCTTGGGAAATCTCTGAAAATTTGAAAAAGTTTCCAGCCGAAAGTTAGAAATGAGTGTATAAAATAAACCTCTAGATCTAGAGTGTTATGTCAGGAAATGGATTACATTGATGTGAATTGTCAATGATTTCAATGATGACTTTCTATTGATTTTTGGAAAATTGAATTTTTCGAGATTTCCCACGGTAAACTTAAACTGAATAATTCGAATGCGATAGCCATTGATAAGTCTCTAGAGGCTGATTTTATACAAATTTTCTAATGATTTTTGAAAATCGAATTTTCGGATGTTTCACTCGAGATAACACAATCTGCATTACCGTGGTTTACTTTCGGAAGGATTAATACAATCTGCATTATCGATCTTCACATTCGGTTGGCAACTTTCGGCTAACTTGAACAGTCATATGTAGTTGAAACTTGTGTTACTTGATGATTCGTACGTTATCTGGATAAAACTAAAGATGGAATGACTCTTTAGATAAAGAGTTATACACAATTTAAATTTTGATGTCCAGACTGTTTTGACAAATGGCCGGTGATTTGTTACTAATACCTCTAAGATTGGATTTAAATTTATACGTTATGCAACCACCATCCAGTATACACATAGTCGCACCATTTCAAACATAATTTAAATGAAGTTTTTTATTATTTTTTATTTCTAGTTGCAGACAATTTAAAGTTTCCGTCATTACATACAGCAACTTTACATACAGCAACATTACATACAGCAACAAACTCACCACCATCACCACTAGTTCTACCTAATCCAACGACATTAGGAATATTGACAAATACTCAAAAACCATATCGAACGGGTGGCATTGGAAGCATTCATTTAGCAGACGATGCTGATAAATATGGGCAAGAAAGCAATCCCATAAGCTTACAACTTCCACCATTGCACCGGGAACAATATAAAACCACTGGGAATGATAAAACATTTATTGAAGAACAATTAAATAAATACGAAGCTCAACATAATGGTAAATTAGGCGGGGATGACCAGAAATCGGAACATGCAAGTCTAAAATTTGTGATATTAACAATACATAATATGCGTCTTTCTAGAATTTACTTCAGTTTCTAGTATATTTTGCTGATTTGGTCATTAGTCGGTGGTGCCATAATTTTATCTTCTTATCCGTGTGGGAGTAGTCAGAATTCAGTGCCTATCGTCTTTTCGATTTGATAGCACGGAATAACGGTGGTCGAACGAAAAGAAAGCTTACTGATAATGGTTAATAAAAAAACGGCGGTTTGCAGCTTGCACACCTAGGTCAATTGAAGCTGCAAGCGATACTTAATATTTTCTGAAGAAATTAAATGGCATGTTAAGGAAAAGCTTAATATAACTTAGCACAAGGATTTGACCTCACCTCACCATTTGTATTATCTTCAAAGTAGAACCTCAACCAGTATTTAGTGATTATAAGACTTGGTTAGAACTTTAAGTGAGAAAAGTAACATAATTCTCAATATTCGGCCTTAGAAGCACTTGAGGGTATCTTTCCTTTGCTAAATATGCACTATAGATATATTTAATTGCAGACATATTTTCAGTATTTTATCTAAATTAAATTATTTTTATCTACCAAGAAACCAAAAGTTCGTTAAAGATCTATTTACCTTCTATATTAAAATCAATTAATTCAACTAAACCCTTTCAAATAATTACTAACCATTTCTCTTTCATGTTTTTACAGAAATCATCCAAAAATGAAGGCAAACATTTCCACGTAACCGCGAAAGGTGCCAAAGGTGATTCAACCAAAGAGAACCATAACAAACACTATGTAGATAAAGGCGGTAAAGAGCATGATGATTATGGCGAAGATTCAAAATCAGATCAGCATCATAATCATCATGGTGGTGCTAGTAAAAGTAAATTTAACAAGAAAAATTCTGATAATAAAAGCCGAACGGAAAAAGGTAAATCGAAGATATTTTGTTTTAAACACAAAACTATTAAACAATATACCAAGACGTATTTTGATACATTTTCCAACTTGATTCATGCCTTTCTAGGTTTTCACAGTAAATACCGCAAAAATGAGCATCACAAATTAGATGATTTCTTTAAGAATTACCACGAGAACGGTGATTTCGTTAAATATGGCAAGAAAAATTCAAAAATTAATAAAGTTTATAAGAATTTGAAGAAAGGCGGTCATAAATCACGAAAGGCAAGCGAGTCAAAAGTGCAGAAAAAAGGTCCGCAAATTGTTAAACTTACAATAATATGAAATAGCTGACAAAATATTTACTAAAATTAGTTTTATGGAACCAAAAATAAACTACGTTGTAAAGGATGTTTCATTAAAGGATATCAGAAAATTATGTTTGCAGGTAAAAATACCTAAGATTACTTCTTTATCATTTTCTGAGACAAACTGCAAAAATAGTATAATAGTTTTATAAGTAATGTATTTTTAAAGTAAATAAAGTTTAAGTGTACAGTAAACATTATTTCTGTACTCAAATTAGAGTTTTATTACTCGTTTTCTGAGAAATACTTAAAATTTAAGGCCTAACTAAACCCATTTAAATTCAATCAACCTCGCAATAATTCTCCAAACGAATCTCTCACATAACCTCTAAGCAAGCTAACCCAACCCCAACTCAACTTCAACTCAACTAAGCTCGAACCAAATCTCAATGCTCTAATTAACTCCACACTAAACGGGCAACTCGAAATCAATACTCCATTCGAAAGCTACATATGTGAATGAACTCAACCCCAATGAACTTAATATATTATAAATTAAACAACAAACCAGCCCCTCAGTCAAACCAAACTCAACTTCTACTCAAACCCTATTTAATTCAACCTCAATCCTAAACTCATCCATAACTCAACCGCAACTAAACCCAATCTTAACACTCAACTCAACCCCAAACTTTAATGTCCAACTCAAGCCCTAATTCAACTCATCTCAACCTTTAACTGAACCGAAAATAAAAAGTGCTGAAACTGCATGAGATCATTAGATCTAAGGCCTGGCAATTATCTCACCTCAGAAATCAATCCCTAGCCGAAATGTTTAATTTAATCTTCAACTCAACCTCCAATTCAGTTTACAGCTAAACCTCTGTACCAATCGTAATGCAACTTACAACGCAACCAAAAAGTCAACCGCAAATGGAACCCGCATCTCAATCACTAATTCAACATCAAATCAATGTTCCCAAATCAATGAACCCTTAACCTAACCCCAAATTCAACGCCTAACACAATCTATAAAACTACCCCCAAATAATTCACCAACCGAACCGCTCCTCAACCTTAACGCAAACTAATTCGACTCTAACTCAGTTTAACTCAAACCAAATCTCAACCCGGTATTCAACTCTTCACTTGACCACCAACTCAATTCCAAAATAAACTTGATTTGAAACTTCATGCGTATATGAACTGAACTCAATGTAACCTCCGACACAGACCTTTACTCAAACGCAAGTTAATTGCTAATTTTAATTCCTCACCTTAATCGAACTTAACTTCAACTCAAACCCTGAAGAACACTAACTCGACCTCATCTTAACTCTTAACGCAAACCTAAACTCACCCATAACTCAACTCCTACTCAAACTCTTAACTCAACCATAAACTAAACGATCAATTCAAATCTAAACTCGACCCCCAAATGAATCTCCAACTGACCGGCTGAATCAACCCCAACTAAATATCAACCTAAACAAAACCCGACTCCTAATCCTAATCAACCCCAACTTCCACAAATTTAGCCCTCAACTCAACCACAAACTCAGCGTCCTACTCAATCTCTAAATAAAAGTTTTGCGAAAAATACATGCGTTCATGAAACTCCAATGCAAGCTAACTCAATCTAGCTCGAAACAAATCTCAACCCTCTAAAAAACAACCATTTTAAATCAACTCAATCTAACCTACCACCAAACCCCATTTTCAACTCAAACCCTATTTAACACTAACTCAACCTTAACTTAACCCTTTGCCCAATACTAAACTCAACCATAATTCAACCCCTATTCAACCATTAACTCAACTATCAACTCAATATTAAGCTCAATGTTCAACTCGAGCTTTAAATCAACACGGTTCGGGAATTATATGCTTACATAAACTTAAATTAACCTGATATCTACCTCAAACAGCGAATCAACCACCATGCAAATATCCCAATGAACCGCATCGCTCAACCTTAACTCAACAACCTACTCATCCTACTCTATATAAACTCTCACCTGAATGCCTAACTTAATCTTCACATGAACTCAATTCAGAACAATGCAAGCTAACTTCCAACTCAACCTACAATATTCCCCAAACAAATTTACAACTAAACCTAAACGCAACCCCAACTCAACCCTCTACTACACCCATATCTCAAATAGTGAACCAAGACGTTTCAAAAACTGCATCTTTCTATATGAACTCCTAAATCAACCTCAAACTCGACTTTCAACGCAGCCCTCAACTTAACCCTGAACCCCTAAACTAAAAGTCGAGCTCAATCCTCAGATCAACGCGATTTGAAAAACTGCATTCAAATATGAACTCAACTCAAAACAATTCGAGAGATCCTCCAACTCGACTTAAAATACAACCCCAAATAAATTCTCAGCGAAACCGCTGGTCCTACTCAACTCAATTCCAACTCAACTGTACCGCAACTACAACTCAACCTCAACTTAATTTTAACTAGAACTGCAGCTCCAAACTCACACCAAACCAAACTCCTACATCAACTTGATTTTAAAAACTAAATACATGCATGAACTCAACTCAAGCTAGCTCTAATTCAACCATTAATTCAAAACCCAAATGAATCACCAGTCGAACTACTTACCAAACCTTAACCCAAACCTAATTCAACTCTAACACAACCTCAACCCAATCCGCAAATAGAATCCAACAAAACCCCCAACTCAACAGCAAACTGAACACCCAACTCAATCCTCAAACCAGCATATATTAAAAATTGATGGACGTGGTAATGTCAGCAATAGGTTTTGGGGCAATTCGTATGGCACGTATCCGAACATTTTAACGTTTAGCTTCCAAAAACTCTTCAATTTCCATAGATATAGATAGGCGATAAAAATTCCAAATCGGACAAGCCGTTCTCGAGACACCATGTTTGATACAGACAGACATCCAGAAAGGCGGACGGACGGACATTTTTTTTTGCTTTATTTGTCTGACTTTTTTTAAGTACTCGTATATTAACACACAATTATGTAAATTTGACTTATTTATGGAATTACTAGATACTCTTGATGGGGTAAAACTTCACGAAGGAATCAAAATTTCGTTCCTGAAAACTAATTAAACCCCCAAATCAATCCCTAGATGAACCTATAAACTCAACCTTCAGCTCAAACTCGAACTCAATTTACAACTCAAATTCCAACTCAATCGCAACGCAACTCCTAACATAGTAACTAAATCTATAGCTAACTCAACCGTCAATTAAATCAACATTGAAATAACTCTTAATCGAACTCAACCTTATCTTAACCCTCAACCCAAGCCTAAACTCAAACATAATTCAACCCCTACTCAACCTTCAACCGATCCCTCAACTTAACCCCAAAATTAAAATTCAATTCAAAACCAAAATGACAAGAATTGAAGATCTGGAAAACAGTCCGATAAAAACTAAATATGTACTTGATGGGATTCGATGATTTTGATACATTGGATATTAAGCATGTTGAACATTTTCTAACGGTCAATTTCAAAGGAAACATTTTGAGCAGATTTCAAATATTTTTAATGGTGTTAATGAAACTCCGATTAGATTTACCTTTTACATATCGGTCATTTTATTATCGTGTCTCAGTGAAGACATTATCAGCTTTATCCTATAATGTAATCGTCGCTATTCACGACAAAATAAGTTGATTCATATTTTAGCCGGAATAGGAGGCATCCTTAGCTAATATTCCTGAACTTTTTACAGAAATTTTCGGAACTAAACCTTGTTTCATGATATACTGCTTTGAGATATATTCGAAGAAGCCAGGTAAATATTATATATTTAACTAATTCAAATTAACAAATCTATTTAAATTTGAGGCAATTATTTAGCTCGTTGCAGCACATTTTCCAGCTATAATCATCGTCAAACAATTAAATATCTTAGATGCATCTCTCCTTTTTGGAGAATTGCGTTTATATCCAAAGGATATGGGGAACGATGCAGTGGCAAATTCATAACTGAAAACTGTGTAATCCTGAATTTAATAACAGAAGGAGACGTAATTCTGGCAGACCGAGGCTTTGTAATTGAAGAAGCCATAAAAAAGCAAAAAATCCAGATTAATATTTCCGTGATTTAAAAATGGCAAATCTCAACTGGAACCAATCTCCATTGAAAACAACAGACAAATTTCCAGCGTAAGGATACACGTGGGGCTAGTAACCGGAGTTCTAAGGCAGAAGTTTTTAATAATGACGACTCGGCAACCAATTACAGCTATTTCTAAAAAAAGGAATGAAAACTTGGACCTCGACTACATGGTCAAAATACCATGTCCAGTGATTAATTTGAACCTATCCAAAAATTCATGGAAATGTATCCTTGCAGTAATCATGTTTTTGACCATTGACTATAGGACCCATTGCCATTGCGATAAATGTGGCAGTTCTTTCTAGCCAGATATGATTCAAGATCTCCATCCCTAAAGCAGTATGGGCATTTCACCTTAACTGGAATTATTCCACAACAGGCTCCAAATGCCATCCGGAGATGCAGCATGATTTTTCTTTCCATATTATTAAACCAACGGGTAATATCTGCAGATTGTCGTAATTTTTTTTCTATTGTACTTTAATAAAGAGTTCAGTTGTACTAAAAAAATCAGCCGGTTAACAAATTTGTTTTAGTAGCCCCAAGGGAAAACCATTTTCTAATTTTGTACGGCATACTCTGCAAAGCCAGTATTCAGATTTGGCTTGACGTTGTGTCACTTTCTGAATGAGCTGGATCTTTTTTTCGTTCATTTTGAATTTGTACAAATCACATTTTCCTCTCAACCGTTTAAACGTTTATATTCATTGTCATCTGATCCAAATTTGATAAATACACATCGAGCACATGCCCGATTTCGTAATCTACGGTCCTGTTTTCGGTGTGCATAAAATTGGATAGACCCAACATAGCTGCTATTAGCGATTTTCCTTTAGCAATTGCCTGGCTAATAATATTTATCATCTCAGGCCTCGACGAAACATGCGAAGGTGCCTCGCTCATTGGCTTCGGTATTTCTCTCTTCGACTATACGATGTTCTCGTTGCACAATTGGAGAGAATTTTTGCACGATGGTACCATCTAATATGCCTTTATATCAGTAACCGATTTCTAAAAAGTTAAACATGTATTCCACAACAGGCTAGTGTAGTATAAATGGGGGTAGTTAGCGAAATCATACTTGCAGCCCCAGTTCCATTTTCCACAATATGTGGGTAAATCGCGTGTAGAGCAAACAAAACTGCACCAACGTGTAAACAAGATTCCCTTAAACCTGTGACCCAGGTGAAATGTCCATTTTTGATGATGCCGTCGTTATCATTGTGGTGGGCCCACACTCACAAGGTTAATTCATTTAGAGCCTGGGAATTACAGCTTTGGTAGGTTGCAAATATGTATCAAATTGTCTATAAGATTTATTACTTTGCCAAATACGATGAATCCGCTTAAAAGTTTATTCCCGGCTATATGCTGAACCCAGGCAATTTGATAAACCTGTAAGCTTCTAAAGATTTATAAGCTTTTAGATCATTGCACGTATAAAATGACTTTTTGTTGACCAGATAATGATAAATTTCAAAAATAGTTACATTCTTTGGAAGCTGGTTCACATCGAATTTCATGAGAAAGGGTCTTATTCGGCAATTTCTTTTGGCTCTTTTCGTATTTTGACAACAACACATTGTTGTTATTATCACACATATCTGAAAATTCGGAAAATTTAATGAAGCACTACCAAATTTCGTTACAAAAATAAAATTAACAAAAACAAAATTTATCTTATTTGTACGAGAAAAGTCGTATAATTTTTATGATATAATCATTAAATAACAAATGTTCTATTGCAAACACTACAAAATTATTTTAAAATAATTAAAACCAGTTCGCATTATATTCACGTCAATGCTCCGTGGTACGCAAGAAATGGAGACCTTCATATGAACCTACGGATGGAATACATGAAATATGAAATAAAAATGCATGCCGCAAAACACGAAATAAGGCTCCAGGAACATGGAAACCCCTATATTCGCCATATGATAGATAACCCTATCATTGAAAGAAGACTCCAAAGAACGAGGCCACTTGACCTAGTCAACTTACCAAACTAAAATTAGTAAATAGGTTTAATTAATTATGGGACTAACCAGTGGGTTACACCCCAACAAACGTGAATTTTACTAGAAATATAAAAATTGGTATTTGAAAGAAAAATTGCTAGATGAGCGCAGTCTCAGTCGTAATAAAATAAATTGTTTAAAAAAAAAAAAAAAAAAAAACATTGTATTTACAGAAAAGCAGCATTAGCCTACCTATATTTAAACAATTGTTTTTATCTGTCAAATTTTTTTTTGCGAAAAAGGTCAATCGACAAAATACAAGCAAAAGCTAGTTCGTTATTATAATTTTATTGAATTAGGTCACAAGTGAAAAACTGTAAAGTCATAACGATTCCTTTATCTAAAAATGCTTACATTTTTGAAAGGGAACATGACTTTCCGATATTTCTTGTTTGTAATGTTTTTAAACTGACGTCATAAATACATTTTTTAAAAAATGGTTTAACAAATCATGATTTACAATAAGTTAAATGTATGATATTTTTCAACCCAGGATATGATGCGTTGAATCAAGCACATGTTAGTTTTTTTCGAAATTTTCTATTCTAATCACTATTGAATGTACGAATACATTGTTCAGTTGGTCTGCACATCATTTTTGAAGTTTATATCGAACAATTTATTTAATTGAGATATGTTTCCCATAAATAATTTTACACCTGCTTCAAGTACCATAACAAGCAATTTTCTTATAATTATATAGCTAAAGTGTAAATAATTTATATCAAAGTAAGTACCATAAAAAGTGGAAAAAAATATTTTTTGTATGTTAAATGTAAATGGATATAAAATAATTTTGTTGCACTTTCGGATTAAACCAAACTTTCCATGTAATTTTAATTATACCACAAATCATAAAGAACAAAAAAATCTGTGTGCTTGGGTATAGTAGATTCTGTTATATAGCGCAAAATATTCAAAAGATGCAAGAAGAATACGATATGATTATGAAAACATCTTTTCTTATTAAAAATCTAAATTGTACTGCTCTAATTACTTTCCTTAGTACATCATATCGAAATAAAAATTTTAAACTTAAGAGTTTGTTGTAATTAGGTATAACACAATTCTCTTTTTCCATTAAATGTAAGTAGCTTTTTATGTTTAACAATAACATAATTTTATTTAGTTTTAATTGATTTTAAATGGAATAATGCTGCAGTAACAATATTTGTTTTCTTAAATTTACCATTACATAATTGGGTTTTGCTTTATCCGCCTGGTTAAAGCAGTACAAATAGGAATTCAGAATAATATTACTATGGTGTACATATGGTTTTCACCATTTAACACAAATTAATTAAAAAGAAGCACGTAATTAGACAAAATTACTTGCTTTTGGCGAGTGATTATCAAGACATAAGTAAATTAGATTTCAACCAATCATCATACCTAGCTGTTATTGAATTATCTTTTGTTTATTATTTATGCTATTTTTAAGTGCCTGGAGGTTCTACACTGGTAAAATACAGATTTCCCCGGAGGCTGCGAGTCTACGAAAAGTGCTGGCTTCAATTTCTAGTGCTGAATCTTTTGAGTTACTACTGATAATCCACTTTCGGGAGTGCTCCGCACTATCGCTTGAAATGCCGAATGCATTTATATTTGTACAGGCGTTGAAAGTCGAATAAGTAAGAGGAAGTTAGCGTGAGCAAGTGACCTCATGGTACTCTTGTTGAGTTGTATTCTGGTTAGGAGTAGAATTTTTCATTTGATATTTTAATTACAAATGTCTCTTAAGTTTTCGACTCGCCATGATGTTTACTTACTTAGTGAATGGAGATTTTTTTCAACGTTCAAGTAAAGTCAGTTTCAATTCTATTTGAAGTCGGTATATTTCGACTTTTGCAGTATTTGTTGTACTAGGAATAAACTAATGTCTCCGTATATAGTGAAAGTTGACCAAGGATCGACACGACTCAAAGCATATAATAGTAGAGTTGCATTTTCTTATTTATTGAGATGTGACAAGAAAGAACGATATGAATTTTTCATTTGATAAGGCGAATTTTTCAATGGCGAATAATTTAAATTAAATTTTGAATGGTAAAAATTAGAATATGAGAATAAATATTTTAACCTCTACAAATTCAGATACGTTTAATCTAGCTTAAATCCCACATTATCTCAAACGGCATATTATCAATATAAAAGATAGGGAAACCTAAACTTATGTACATGAATAAATGTTTTGTCAGATAATTTTATATTCCAATATTTCTTTATACCATCACTCTGTAACCACCGACGTAGAAAGTAATATTTTTTTAATTAAATAAATAATCTTTTGTATCCATACATACAAAGAAACATACTATAAATAATTTAATATATTGTACATAATTAATTCTTATATTCATGACATGGTTGATTGAATTTCTTGATAATCTAAGGATATTTTAATTGGATCCAGAAGACTATACAAGTATACAGTAAATAAAATTATATGATTGAAATATTAATATCATAACTAATTAATATTTCTTAATTCTTCTTTGTATCATGTATTGGTAACATAATACCTGTAGATAAATTATGTATATGCACGTGTAAAAACAACACAATATTTAAAAGGAAATTTTTCTTAATTAATTTGAGATTTCCTAAGAATTGTGTAGGTTAAAACTGTAGGTAGATAATTTTCATTTAAATATATTTATAGCCTCTGTGTAATTTATTAAATGGGGGAAAAATCATAATGTGCTTTATGTGAGGTTCCTGTTTTAAATAACCGTTCGAGAATCGCCTGAAACAATAATACACAATTAAACCTTGAACCTTCTATTTTGCAACAATAAAGCTCACTTTTAGATGTCTTTAGGTCTTTAAACGAGAGGTAGAGTGAAAATCTAGGAGTAAAAGCAGAGCTTTCCAGGAAAAATGATGTGTGTTAAGTTCAAGTTTTTCAATGAAAAAAGCACGAATTTTTCAGAAATATTTTCGAGAACAAAACAAAATATTTGCTGGAGAGCCGGAACAACTTCTTAAACCAGTAATTAATAATAATGCAATTTAATCAAATTAAAATTCAAAAATCATTTTTTAGATGCTTACCGGGCTGAAGGTAAACTGAGAGGAGCGGACTTATCTCTAAAAATTCGTCTTTCGAGTGATATACCTGAATTGTATTTTCATTTTCTTTAGTTGCCAAAAAGGTATCAATTGTAAAAGTAAACATTTCCACAACAATAGCTTAAATTGATGATATTAAATAAGCGCGATTATCACATTGAATGAGTTGGTTTACAATGTTTTAGATAGATGAATTCATGATATGAAAGTTGAAGCGTTTCGGAAAAGCATATCAGAACGTCTTAAGACTCGCAGCGGAAAACATAGCACAGAAGTGACAAAGAATTTATGGGAGAGCAAAATATTATATTAGGCACGACGAAATCTCTTAAATTATTGGCTGAAACGAATTGTTGGCTCATGGATGGAACATTTTACGTGATTTCGGCTATAATGCGACAACTATTCAGCATTTTGTGGGAGAATTGAGGGAAAAATTATACCTCTAATATTTTGCTTGATAAGCAAAAAATCAGAATTGGCGTATGAAGAGTTTTTGATGTGAAAACATCATTAGCGGGGGTAAGTCAAAAATTTCATGTAAAAAAAGGAACGGAAAATCCGGTACTACCGAAATTGCAAATTAAATACGAGAAAAACGAACACAAAATGCACCGAACTTGCATACGATATAATTCGAATTACAATTATTTCCGTCAAATTAAAATGAAAAGGCACAAAAAGTATGCATGTGTAGTGTAAGTGATTCAAAAAAACTGAAATGGAAGTGCGTTAAACAAAGATACATGCACCCATACTTTAAATATTAAAAATCACACGTCTTAGCGAGCTGTGAAAATGACACTTATACATACGTTGATACCACAGTACACATATATGTATAAGATAATATATTGCGCAGGATGTCAAAAAATTACAACAACAACAATGGCGGAGATCGTGACTGAAATGTTGGACAACATTTGATACATGATACATTGTTAATTATTTTGAATTAAAGTTAGTAGAATTTTTCACACAATTCTAATTATATTCACTCAACACTCAAAATTATTACGCAAAACTAACAAACTCGATTTGTTTGGTCACGATGTCCGCCATATTAAAATATTTTTAACATAAATGCGCAAGAAAGAACGAAAATGAAACATCGGAGTATATTACCTATTAGATGCAAAAACTTGTCACAATTCCCAACAATAAATCAATCGGAAAATTGTTCGCCTTAATTTTGTTGTCGGAATTTTTCTCGCTATTGAATAGATGGCCAAAAAGTGTCGTGTATTGTGATCCCAAACTCACGATATCGTAAAGAAATTCTTTCGCGGCGGAAATCATTATAGGGCCCCTGGTTTGCCGTGACCATTCACAAAAGTTTAAATATGGAATCTTCAACAATTGTCTTGTATGAGTAATGGTGAATTTTAAAGCGTTCAGGGTACTTTGCTCAAGCTCACCAAGACATCGCTATACTGAAATATAGTCGGTTATAAATTTCAATTTTCAATTAAACAATTAGTGTCGGTAAGGTTCGTCCTCCGAATTCAAAATAGAATAACTTACATATTTACTTTTTAACCCAAAATTATATCGTAATTTAAATACTGAGCGAACAGTTCTCAGGCCCTTCGAAGAGACTTGAAATGATTCAGTAGTTGCAGGTTTTCACATAATTCTTTTGCGAGTTGAGCGTAAACTCGCCAGTTGTTTTTTTTAACACAAATTGGAACGGTATTTTCAAAGGGGAAACAATTTTCTCTGTATTCAAATTATTATGAACAAAAGTGCTTATGCCAATTGATTGAATACGCTTGTATTTGTGTTAAAACAAGAACTTGATAGTGAACATCTATTTTGATTGTGTTATTCAATAACTACTGGTTATGTTTACTTATTATGGTGTATTCTTATCCTTGTAAAAAATTAATAAATAAACAGGTTAATTTGTTTTGTGTACCGTTTAGGGTAATTAACAAAATAGCTTCATTTTGATCTCATTTTGTGATACAAATTTTATGAGAAAGGTTGTGTTCTTCCCGTTTGACTATTTTCAAAATGTAAATTGATCGAAAAAGTTTTAATTACACCTACCTACATGAAACTCGATAAGTATGTAACAGTTTTTATTAATAATAATACATAATGTTGAAAATTACATTAAACCAAAAAAATTTTTTGTTGATGCGATTTTAGTAATGGAACTTATTGAGTCTACAACCAACAAATGAAAACGTTGTTTATATATAGATGGATATCAGTACTACTACGGTGTAGTTGTAGTAGTACTGATATCCATCTATATATAAACACCGTTTTCTAAAAAACAAATTTTTTCTTAGAGATGTGCTAATAGGATTTCATTTAATTAGTCCGAATAGTAATCATCAAATATTCGTTCAACAACGGAACATGTTCATGACCGTCAAGGTTCATTACCACATATTTCGAACGCCAATATTAGATTAAAGCAACTTGTCAGGAATTCTTTTAATTTGCCATCACAAATTATCCGTGATGTAATATAGTGTAATTCAAGTGCTTGTGAATATTTACCAAATAAAGGTGCGCAAAAACTAAAAATAACTCGTGTACGTGCTCGTGATAAAAAATATAAAGAACCCAAATCGTTGAAAAAAATACGCATACCAGACGAGGTTAAATATTCAGAAGGAGCCCTCTTTGTATTGTCTGAGAAAACTTTCAATGAAAATAAAATTAATTATTGATGGGGGATTGATTGTGTTTCCCTTACTTTTCTGTTTGATGACAAAAAAACAAGGAGTGCCATAATGAATTTTTTTGTGAACTTAACCGTTTAGCTGCAGAGATGGATATCCCATTTACGCTCCAAATCATAGTAACTGATTTTGAAGTGACAATTCACCGTTATGCTCAAAAATATTTTACCGATACCGAATTTAGGGGGTGTTTTTTTCATTTCGGGCAGCTAATTTGGAGGAGGGTCCAAAAGTTAAAACTAACCCAAAAATATGGGAATTCTGAAGAATTTGCCTTAGGAGTACGAATGCTCAAAGCTCCAGCCTTTTTACCTCCAAACTCTATTCCTGTATTTTTTAACAAGTTCCAAGAGATATTAAAAGATGATGAAATATCCTCCTCATTTCTGGTCAATAAATGACTCAATTAAAAACAATTATCTGATGACACAAGTTATATAAAATAATCGAAGAACTGAGAGCCGAATTTGTGATTTCACATAATAATGTAAACAAAATTGAAGCCGGTCAAAATATAAGACCAACAAATAAGAAAAATATAACCAACTATAAACAAATTAAACGCGTGTTGAAAAAACAACACATAATGAGCCCAAATGAATACTTAGCTAAATTAGTTTAGATTATAGTTTTAATAAAAAAATAAAAAATTTGGGATTATGAATTATGAACATTTTTTTTATGTTTTTTGGGAATCGTTATTTTATTATTTGGAATTATGTAAATTGGAATTTGAAAATAAATTTTTTTGTTTTATTTTGGAATAATGAAAATGGAATTTTTATTTTTTGGGGTTTTGATACCATCCCTTAATTTTAATTTTAAATTTTAAATTCCAAACTACAAATTTCAAATTCTAAATTTCAAATTCCAAATATCAAATTCCAAACTTTAAATTTCAAATTCCAAATTTTAAATTTCAAATCCCACATTTTAAATTTCAAATTTTAAATTCTAAATCCCAAATTCCAAATGTCAAAATCCAAAATATCATATTCCAAATTTCAAATTTAAAATTCAAATTGTAAATTTCAAATTGTAAATTTCAAATTTTAAATCCCAAATTTCAAATTCCAAAATATCATATTCTAAATTTCAAATTTTAAATTTAAATTTCTAATTCCAAATCCCAAATTCCAAATATCAAAATCCAAAATATCATATTCCAAATATCAAAATTCAAATATCATATTCCAAATTTCAAATTTTAAATTCAAAATCCAAAATTTCAAAATCCAAAATATCATATTCCAAATTTCCAATTTAAAATTTAAAATTCCAAATTTTAAATTCAAATTCCAAAGTTTAAATTTTAATTTTAATTTTAAATTTTAAATTTCAAATTCCAAACTTCAAATTCCAAATCCCACATTTAAAATTCCAAATTCCAAATTTCAAATTTCAATTCCAAATTTCAAATTTTCAATTCCAAATCCCTAGTTGCAAATTTCAAAATCAAAAATATCACATGCCAAATTTCAAATTTTGAATTCCTAAATCCAAATTTCAAAATCCAAAATATCATATTCCAAATTTCAAATTTAAAATTCCAAATTCCAAATTTTAAATTCAAATTCCAAATTTTAAATTTTAATTTTAATTTTAAATTTTAAATTTCAAATTTCAAATCCCACATTTAAAATTCGAAATTTCAAATTTTAATTACCACATTTCAAGTTCCAAATTTTAAATTTCAAATCTCAAATTTCAAATTTTAAATTCCAAATCCCAAATTTCAAATTCTAAACTCCAAATTCCAAACTTCAAATTCCAAATTCCAATCCAAAGACCACGTCGCCAAAAACTTTAGCAGTAACACATTCACGTGGAAGCATTGCCCTTGCAAATAATATCGAGCCAAAGTTGAGCATTGATCAGGCACATCGCACATGGTCATATTTCGGTGTGAGACCGTTATTTTGAGTTATGGGGCGAACATGAAGATCACAGATACGATTTCTATATACTCAAGAAATTAGGGTTTTGATTCGAATGATTTACTACCCGAAAATAAAGAACAGCAAAAACGTTGACTGCTACACCATAATTTTCTAGATATAAGCTCAATTGATGAGACCCGACATAATATGAGCAAAAAAAATCCAATTTAGAATATAATAACTTGTGTAAGTAACCAAAAATTTAGTCAATTTAAGGTACAATATATTGCCAAATTTTTGATTTAGTTTAAAAATTAGCATAGCAATCAACGAAATAATGGTTTAGTCAAAATTTGGTTTAAAAATTAATATTGATGCTACTGAATTCCAACATCAGTTTCTTGCTGATTCATTCTACTATCTAAAGTGGCAAATTTCAATTTACCAACTGAATATGAAAATAATAACAGAAATATGAGTCCGGTCTGAATAAAATAATTAAATACAGTAGAATAAAAAAAAAATTCTTTACAAATCCATCACGTATTTTAATAAAAATATATGTACGAATTGTTACATAAAATACATAATTTTATGTTGGTGGAAAATGAGTTAAAACATTCTTGGCACAAGGAAATGGTTTTGAGAGGAAACTCGTAGAATAATTTATTTTTATTTAATTATTAATTCATATCGTATCGTGTATGTGTTATACGATATGAATATGTGCTGGCTCCAAAAATAAAGTTCTTGGGTTGGTTTGTTTGTTTGTTTGCCAATGGAAGTTGTTGGAGGAAGAAGCCGGAAATTACGTGTGTAGGTAAGTGAATTTCACAATAATCTTTTTGGTTTGTTTGTAATAGATTAAAATCTAAATACATTTTTAAGCAACGGTCAACATGGCGATTAGTACAGGTTGGTCCGTATTTAATTGTGGGACTATAAAAATAACGAGCGTTTGTAATTTATTTATTATTTATTTATTTTACATTTGAAACATATAAAACTGTTGTGTTAATATTATAATAAAATTTATTTGCGTTCAATATATTATTTAAATACATTCGGATCCTTACTATATGAAAAATGATCTTAATTTCGTTTAAATAAGCTAGGCTATTTCTATCATCGTAAAACCAATTTATTTATGTATTTTTCCAATCATACACAGTTAATCCCTAATCATCATTTTATTGCAGGCAAAAAGTTTTTATAAAAAACTTTTCCCATCACACTAAAAGTATAGCAGAAAAAAAATCCTTTTTCAATTGTGAAGTGGAAAGTTTGAATAAAAGCCAAAACTAATTTGTGATAATAGATTGAACACTTTATTTTTATGTTTGACGACTTTTTTAATTTCGGAAAAGTTACACTTCAGTTTTAACGATAAATCAATAGTTTCCTATTATCCTGTTACATTTGCAAATAATTTTATTAACTGATGAAATGATGGCTATTAAAATATTGTCGAATTTTTATTAAAAAAAAAAATCATTGGATTGGTAGAAGTGTGCAGAGTTAGCAGATTAGCTATAAGCTTTACAAAAAGTTAGTAACAAGTTCTTTGATTATAAAAAACTTCAATAAAATAATGGGAGGATAATTAAAATAAAATAAAATTTCTGTTTAGATATCGAAGTTTATACAAATGAGTTTGAGAGCTAAATAATTGCGTAGATCGACGAATGCGGCAAATATTATTAGTGGTATTTTTATAGTTTTTTCGATGTTGTAAATCGGTTATTACAAAACATTTCTCCTGAAAAAATTTGGCTTATTTCGCCTAAATTTCCCTACAGTGAAACTTGTTCATCTGGTTAAGTATTTATTTGTGATATAACTCCGGGAAATGGTACTTTTACTGGCTTAAAAAATAATATTGAAGTTATTTTAAACAACAACGAAGAAATTAGGTTTAACTTAGTTTTAATATACTACTGTAGATGGAGTACCAATATGAGGAAGCAGCAAACAACACTTTTGGCATTAATCATGGATATAACAACCTCTCTAATTTTTTTTTTTTGCAACCACTTGCACCAAGGAGAAGGTACGAGCCCGTTAAATTCCCTATCAAAAATATAATCTTATCCTACTGTAGTTTTACCAGGAGCAGTTATCTGACATTTATAATATAACAGTTGCATTTCGGTAGTAACATACATAGGTTAAGTATTAATAAATTGTATTTAATTAGATTTTAATATTTCAATACACCTCGTGACTTTCTATGCAGGAAACATTTAAGAATAAATCCAAAGGCATTTAAAAAAAACAAATCAATAACTGTACCCCTGTCTTTTTCTTTCATCAACCTATAACTTTACTCCGACGCCACTGGAGCCTAGCATTATCTGAACGATAATGAAGTTTGAATTTCTATTGCATTTCAGGCAAACGTCTCGAATACATTCTGGATTTATTTACTCACTTTAATTTAATATCATCGAGGTGCCGAACAAAGTTTAAATGAATAGGGTAGTAAAGGTAGGGAAGATTTAAAAATATTATTAAATTCCTTAAAATAATTGAAATTAAAAAAGAACTTTTGAACATAATTTGAGATTATGTTATATCAAGTATTTTTATTCTTTAATGTTTCAAGTATTTTTTTTTTCTTTACATTTTAGCTGTAATTGTCTTTTCTATATAACAAATTAACAATAGTACGTACATCATAATTTAGGTTCATATGGTTTTTATCTGGCTGCTCTTGTTTGCACAGAAAATAAATAAAATGAATTAAACTTTTGAAGCTTTTAACTACATGAGTGCAGGACCATTGTTATATCAAACATGTAGAAATATTTATTTTTTCAGAAAAAGGAATGGTTTCGTTTCGAAATGCTTAGACTTATTACACACGTTACATGTGGAGGATGTTATGAGAGTTACTGATTAAAACTTTTATAGGTATAGGCGTGATACATAAATAAAAAATAAATCTTTTAAACGTTTTGAGAAAAACGTTAATCTAACAGACAAAATTTCTAGTATTATTAAAAATTCTCGGTTTGTGCCTTAATATCTAAATATCTATTAGGAAGCCTGATTGTGTTGTTATATAATTTTGAAAATATATACTGTTTAATGTATTAGTCGCTACAAAAAATTATATAAAAAAAAATCAAATATTCATTTTTCTTACCACTACTAGGTCCAGTGGATATACACACTACTTTATATCAATTGATAATTGATTTGAATTTTACTCTATTGCGCATGCTTCGTTTTTATTGTTTTTTTTACGTGATAACGTTTTACACCAAATGTTCAGAAAATTGTCCCGAAATTTAGCCCTTTTTTTTTCGCTGGCGCTACATCCCATAGAGGGATTTGGCCGCTTCAAAATGAAGTTTCGTAATCGTTTTTTCAACGGATAATGAGTGATTAATTCATTGATCCTTACATTAACCAGCCGTGATTTTTTCATCATCCGCCGGGAATCGAACCCGGGACCTCCGGAGCTTAAAGCAAGCATGCTAACAACTGTGCCACCGGGGCGGCAGGATTAAAAAATCTAAAATACAGTCCATTAAACGAAGAAACATTTCGTCCAAGCGAACCGGATTTCAAAGTATTTCAAAGTACTTATTTTTTGTTGCTATACGGTCATTGTTATAGCCATCATTATTATAATCTGTTGAATGTATAGTTTCGTGTGCAATATATGCTGCGTTTTTTTATTCGCTCCGGATAGCTGCTATCGAGAGCCATCATATAAAAAGTGGCTCCCGATAGCGCTCCGTATAAATAGGTAGAGCCAAATATTTTGTATATCAAGTTTTCGCTAAACAATTGAATTAAAAATGATAATTTGATGCTAAATAAATTTAGTTTACCAATAAATAGCGTGACAAATTTAAATTTAGGTGTAGAAAAATGGCGGCTCTCGATAGCAGCTATCGGGAGCGAATAAAAAAACACAGTTATAAATTCAATATTTCATCATCGTCGTGCAGTACATAATTGTGGGGCTCAAAAGTATCATTCATATTATCAAAAACCAATAATAATATCCTGATTCCGAAAAAGGAAAAAATAAAATAAAATTGAAGACTGGTGCAATTTATGAACACGAAATTTAAAGACGTGTTACCTTGCAAAGCAGCTCAGAGGTTCATTTCAACGATCAACTTAATTGGACATCAGGTGACAACTTAGAATTATAAGAATATTTATTTATAGGTTCAAATTACAATCATTTTTACGAACAATTTTTCAAGTTTTTATAACTAATAAATTTAGTTATTTTTAATTATTAAATTGCTATTTTGTCTAAATTTGTATACTTGAAGTTCTTTGAAATTTAATATTTTTAAAAGCCGGTTATAATTTCCTTAATTCAAAATGGCTGATGAAAAAGATAAAAAGTTTTATAAAACCTGTGCCATCCAATAATACGAACGTCGAGAATTTAAAAACGATAACCAGTGTGCCAATTCCACAACCGGAAATTAAATTGCCAGAATTCCGATGGGGAATTCTTATCGTGGTGTAATTTTCGTGAAGTATTTGGAGAAATAATACATAATAATACAAAATTAAATTCGGTTGTCAAATTCACCTATTTACATCAATGTTTGTGTAAAGGAAAGGCTTTCCATTTTATAGAAGGTCAATCACCGTCCGAAGCTAATTATAATCAAGTTTGGAAAATTATTTTTGAATTTTATGAAAATGAATCCAGAACTAAAATGTTACATATGAAACAAATTTATTTTTTAAAACCCGTAACTCAAAAAAATAACGGAAAGGCGTGTTACAATCATTTATTGATACGTTTTGGAAACATTTTAATTCGCTTAAAGCTCTCAAAATTCCTATAGCTGAATGGGATCTCTATTTAGTATGTCATGTGACTCAACTTGTTGATGCTCAATCTCGCCAATTACTCAAAACCAAAAGGCCTTTCGATCGGATTCCTACAATTAAAGAGGTAATGGATATTTTATCCCAACGTGCTCGTGTTCTAGAAGCGATGACTACCGTTCCGAACACTCAGGTTAAATTTGACTCAGCAAATAAATATACAAAGAAAAATAACATTGGTAAAGCCAGTTTTAATCATATGGTCACCGGTTCTAATATATGTTGTCCTTTTTGTAAATCAAATCATTCAATTTTCAAATGTAAAAAATTTGAGGATTTATCGTGGCCTCAACGAAATGATTGGGTCATAAAAGAAAATATTTGTCGAAATTGTTTTTACAAACATCATATCAGTCAATGTAGATCAAATGGTTGTAGAAGATGACATCGCATGCATCATAGTTTACTTCATTATACTAATAAAAATAATTGTCATCCAACTAATATTTTCAAAGAAACCTCAAACGAGAGTCGTACCCAATCTCAATTAGATAAGAGTGATTCAATTCCCGCGAGTCCCAACATAAATGTTAACAATCAAGATAAAGTTACCAGTAACAATTTTAACGGATCATCGTCAGGTCAAAGAAAGTCTGATGTTGGGTCTTCTGGAGCTAATACATTTTCGGCTGCCACGCAATCAAGTTCTTCTGTGTCTCATATTAGCAACGTTATTATTATATCAACTGCGGTAATATGGGTTAAAAGCTCTTCCGGTATGCGAATGCATTGTCGCGCTTTACTTGACTCAGGTTCTCAATCCAATTTCGTAACCGAAAATGTATGCCAAAAAATCTTGGCTCACAAAAAAGCGATAAATGTGCCTGTAACTGGTATAAACCAAAATCAATCATCAAGTAAATTTATCAATTGAATCTCGAGTGTCGGATTTCCAAACAAATTTAAATTTTTTGGTGTTACCCAAAATAACCGGCAATTTACCGTTATACCCTGTAAAATTTAATATAAACAATTTACCAAATTCATTTGCGTTGGGTGATCCTCAATTTCATGTACCTCAAACTATCGATATGTTGTTAGGTGCAGAGGTTTATTTTGAGATTGTGAATGGTGAAAAAGTGACTCTTGTTCAAGAACTACCACCATTTCACAAAACTGTATTCGGTTATGTAGTTAGTGGTAAGGTCAATCAGATCACTTCTGAAAATATAGTTTCATTAATTTGCTGTCATGATGATACTTTGAGTAAACAAGTACAAAAATTCTGGCAAATAGAAGATATACATTTGCCCAATAATTTTTCGTTAGAAGACAAAGCATGTGAAGAACAGTATGTCAATAACACTAAACGTGACCAATCAGGGAGATATAGCGTAGCACTGCCTAGAAAATCTAATATCGATCAACTTGGTGATTCATATCAAATTGCATTAAAACAATTTCATTATTTGGAAAAAAAAACTCACAAAAAATCCGGAATTGGAACAATAATATATTCAGTTTTTGGATGAGTATGTAAAATTAAATCACATGCAACTTGTGGATCCCTATCAGGTTGCTAACTCGAAATCAAATAGGTCGTATTTTATACCACATCATGCGGTTTTTAAAAGCAATAGTCTCACAATGAAAGTGCGGGTAGTATTCAATGCATCATCCAAAACCACATCCGGACTCTCGTTGAACGATACTCTTATGACTGGACCGACGATCCAACAGGATCTTTTTACAATTATTATTCGATTCAGAAAGTATCGTATAGCATTAACTGCGAACATTACAAAAATGTACCGTCAGATAAATGTCCATAAGTCTGAACGGAATCTTCAACAAATACTGTGGCGCAAATCTCTTCAAGATCCTATTTCAATATACCAATTAAATACAGTGACATATGGCACTGCGCGCGCACCCTTTTTGGCCATACGAACTTTGAAAGAATTAGCATTCGACGAATGTTCAAAGTTTCCGTTAGCCTCAAAGTTATTAATCAAGGACTCAAATAATGTAGAGGAAGCGGGTTTACTCTTTGTAAATGGTTTTCAAATAGTTCTGAAATAAATTCAGATATTTAAGATAAAATTTTTAATATTATTATAACATTAGGTATTCTTTGGAATTCACACACTGATAAGATTCAGATTTCATTAGGAAAAATTGCTTCCAACAATAGTTTCACAAAAAGATTGGTCCTATCACAAATAGCGCAATTGTTTGACCCATTGGGTCTATTTGCTCCAGTAGTTTTTACAGGCAAATTAATTATGCAAAAGTTATGGGTTACTGATTGTCAATGGGATGAAAAAATTCCTGAGCCTTTACATTCAGATTGGCTCTCGTTTATCAATCAGCTAAACATATTAAATAAGATTCATATTCCTAGATGCATATCCCCATATGAAAAGATAAAAGCCATTGAATTACACGGATTCGGAGATGCATCCGAAAGTGGGTATGGTTGCTGCTTCTATATTCGAATAATGGATGATAATGACAATTATAACTGTCAATTACTTTGTGCAAAGTCCAAGGTATCGCCATTAAAAAGGCAAACAATACCCCGCCTGGAGCTGTGTGCTTCAGTTCTGTTGGCTGTATTATTCCAAAGGGTACAGGAAAGTATGGAAATTGAGTTTAATAAGATTGTGTTGTGGTCTGATTCTTTAGTAACTTTACATAGAATAAATGCATCACCATCAAGGTATGCAACTTTCGTTGCTAATAGAATATCAAACCTACAATGTGGGCCTATATTCCCACAAATTTAAACCCTGCTGACATAGTTTCACGTGGATTGATGCCTTCACAATTGGACTCTTCAACCTTGTGGTGGAGTGGACCTGAGTTCTTAACAAATCCCGACATGGAATGGCCTCAAATACCTAACAAATTGTCTAACAGTAATTTATTGGATCCTGAATTTAATAGATCTGAAAATTTATTAGAGGTTGAAGTTGAAAACCCATTTGAGATAATTGAACGGTTTTCTGATTTTAATAAATTATTGCGCATATACGCACTTTGTTTACGATTTGCAAATAATTGTAGAACTATTAAAAATAGTCGTGAATCTAAATATGGTGAATTAACAGTAAGTGAAGTTAACAATGCTTTGAAGGGAATCATTAAATTCGTTCAAGGTGAAACATACCCAAATGAAATTAAAAAATTGAAAATTGGGAATTTTGTTGATAAACAAAGTTCAATTAAAAAATTAAGCCCGTATATTGATTCATTTGGTATATTGCGCGTTGGTGGCCGGTTGGGAAATTCTGATTTGCCAAATGATCAAATGCATCAAATGCTTATACCATCGAATAATCATTTTACACGTCTTTTAGTGAAAAAAGAGCATTATCGAAACCTACATGCTAGACCTCAAGCGTTGCTTAGCTTTATAAGGCAACGATTTTGGGTACCAGGAGGAAAAATGTTATGCCGTAAAATAGTTTTTGAATGTATTAGATGTTTTAGGACAAAACCTACATCTGTTGATCAAATCATGGGTCAACTCCCCAAGGAACGAGTTACAGTATCTAAACCGTTCACGAATGTTGGCATAGATTATTGTGGGCCGTTTGAAGTAACTTATAAAATTCGATCAAATGTGAAATCTAAAGCTTATATATGTATATTTGTATGTTTCGCGACGAAGGCAACTCATTTAGAAGTTGCACAAGATTTGACATCCGATACATTTCTTGCAGCATTTCAGCGGTTTGTGTCACGTAGAGGTCGTTGTACAAACATATATAGCGATAACGCTACAAATTTTATTGGCGCGCGTGGAGAGTTGCAAATACTCCAACGTTTATTGGATACTGAGTTACACAAACACGAAGTGTTAAAGTACTGTACACAGGAAGGTATAAATTGACATACAATACCACCTCGTTCACCACATTTCGGGGGATTGTGGGAGAGGGCGGTCAAAAGTGCAAAGCACCATTTGAAAAGAGTGCTTGGTGATCATGTTTGCACAGTTGAAGAATTAACTACATTGGTAGTACAAATCGAGAGTTGCCTTAATTCGAGGCCAATCACATCAATATCTGAGGATCCCTCAGATTATACAGCATTGACGCCTGGTCATTTTTTGATCGGGGGTCCAATAAATTCAATTCCAGAACCCTCTTTATTTCACTTAACTTTTAGTCGTCTGTCGAGGTATCAAAAAATTCAATATTGCATGCAGAAATTTTGGAATCGATGGTCTAATGAGTATTTGGCAGAATTGCAGCAGCGACAAAAATGGACCAATGGCGTGTCTAATATTGAGGTTGGAACTCTGGTTATTTTGAAAGAAGATAATGTGCCACCTATTAAATGGATTATGGGTAGGATGGTACAGACACATCCGGGTGCGTATAATTTAGTTCGAGTAGTTACAGTTAAGACACAACACGGTGAATATAAACGAGCTATTTCAAGGATTTGTGTCTTGCCTTTGGATAAATCAATACAAACTTGTTATTCAAGTTGTATAGCTTAACTTTCTAAATTTAAGTTATTGTTAATGTGTTGATTAAATAACTATTTATTATTATTATATTAGAATTAAATCATACATTATAAGATTAAGTTATGTAAATGTTGAAAAAAAAATCCAAAAACAATTTTTGAATGAAATAATTGTTAAAATTAAAATTTAAAATGTATAGGTATATCAAATGAAATTATTTTGTTAATCATTACAAGTAACAACAAATTTTGAACCGAATTGTTCAAGGTGGCCGGTATGAAGAATTTTCTTTATTTGATAACAATAACTCATCTCTTGAGTTTACTATTCTCTATGTTAAATAGCACTATTATGTGACATATGTAAAAATGTGAAAAAGTACTAACTTTAATCTATTACAATTTTTATTGACATAGTCGGCCATCCAACAGCGGCCTTTACACAATCATTACTATTGTCAATACTGTTTGGTAATGACAATAATATTGATCGTGTAGGTTGTAGAAATTAATAATGATGATCGGTAATGATGCGAATCCGGAAATTCTGATATCGATGTATCAATACTGGTGATTGGTGGGGATATTGTCAATTATATTGACCGTGTGTAGGTTTCGCGTCATTACTACTTCATTACATACTCTGTTGTCCATTTCGACAACTACTAGTTGTCATTAAAAAATTAGGCGCGTATTACGTAGATTACAAAGTGGATTTATATTTTTTTATTTTAAAAATAATATAGAAATTATATTTTCGTTGTTATATGGGTTTTTGAGAATTTTCACATTTTAATTAGTTTTGTGGATGATTAATCCAATAAAATAACAATATTTCGGTAAATTTTTGGTTAGGTCGTTAAAAAGTAGGGTTAGGTTTTAGAACTCGGCATTTTCACATTTATATAATTTTATAAATATGGATATGGATAATTCGTGTGATGACAATATTGTATTCGATTTGTATGAAGAATTCGGATATGAAATTCAACCATCTGAAGAACCATCTGAATCATGTGAAAGTGAAATCGTGTCAAAC